>CAMTDV010000023.1:64398168-64476255 GCA_947069175.1 Scalesia atractyloides
TTTCGACTTCGCGACCAAGCAAACCCAACCCGCCACCCACACCCCCTTGCGAACCCAACCCAACCTGCAACCCACCCTTACGGCCCAAGGACAAGCCCAAACCGCCCCCTGCCCCTTATGTATACGTATGTATGCATGGGGTGTTCAAAAAAATAGGAAACCCTAAAACTCTTCCCCTTGTGGTGTGCGACAGCTAGCAGCCCCCCTCTCTCGGTCGCGCAAACAGCCCTACACCCTCGGATCGATTCCAAGCTTGTCCCGGTTCGCTAATTGTCATCGTTCCAAGGTTAGGGTTTAATTGTATTACGATTCACACTAGGTTTTGTGTAGTCTTGATCATGATTATGTGCTTGTATGATATTATTATGAAAAAGTGTTGTGGTTTATGATTATTTCGGATGAATATGCGAATCCTTGCGGTTGTGATGCTATTTTTAAATGGTCATTTAGTGCAGCAGCTGAAGCTGCGTAAATTCTGCAGAATTTCCCGGTTGTTTATCGAGTTGGATCTCATAGTATGTATGGGGTTAGGTCATGAAATCTGTACAGTAACTGGAGACGGGAGTTTATGAAAATCTTCCACTGGAATTTCGTTAATCGGATGAACAATGATTTTAAATTATTTTTCTCGTGGACTCGGGTCAGAAAGCAACGAATCTGACTGCAGCCTAGTATATAAATGTTTATAAATAATTGGTAAAGATTTAGGATTTGAAAATTTTACACAAAATTCTACAGTCTAATTGACACCTCCTATAGAAAAACTGGAATTTTTGGAATGTTGGAACCATTTTAATTCTCGAAAACAGTCCAGTTATGAGTGTACAAGCTGAAACATGATAACTTCCGTTTGTGTGTATCTAAGTGTTGTATGAGTTATCCTGTGTTTATGACAAGTTAATTTGGTCGTTATTTTGTATGGTGATACTTTGCATGCATGATTATGGTTTCGAATTGGTTGTTACGTGTGCCGTACTGTGTGTTAGTTATGCGTAGGGTTTTGTGTCAGTGTGTTCACACACTAACCTTGAATCGGTTGACATGTTAGGACGCGATTAGCGGTTCCATCATTTGCTTCTTTTGCGTTTATCTAACCGAGTAATTTAAGGTGAGTTCACGGCCCCTATTTTATCCGGTTTTGAACAACAGGGGGAGAAACATGTATACGCTCTACAACTCAATCTTTTACGTTATACGAAATTAACACCGTTAACTATTCGGTAACTAAGTTAATGTTAATATATGTTATGGTCACTAAGTAGCTTTATCACGGAAGTCCTCAACCAACTCTCGGATCGTTAGTATTGGGTTAGATAGCGGGGAAATTATAGTAGTACTACTGGGCCCGACAAGCCCCACCCGAGCTAGTCGCGCTAGCCGACCAGGAATGGTCAACGGGTGATTAATTTGGCCTAACTTTTGCCATGGTTAGTGATAGACCTGGCAACACAGAGGCAACAACAGTCAGCTTCGATCGCAAACTCTTACGTGAAGTAAGTTTAGGCTCGCTACCTACATGTTAACATTGAACTTATTTACGAACCAACATTATTATTCCAGGTTAGGAATAATGGAACTATGTCGTTATCCGAGTTAGGGATAACGGGGGAAAACAATCTTTTAAACCGAACTTGTGAACTTATAAAAACCTGTGAACTCACTCTTCTTTAATGTTGACACTTGTTTCTTTGCATGTTTCTCAGGACGCTAGGAGCGCTAGGTGCACTCACTTTGCATTTGATCAGTTTTTTTCGAGTCTTTATTAACGATTATTTTTGAGATTTTGGTTTTGGCGTTTACGTTGGCGCCCGTTACTTTATTCTAATGCTTCCGCTAAACTTTGAAACCTTGGAACTTTGAAAATAACTATTCATGTTTACAATAAAAGTTTTTGGAAAACGTTTAAATAAATCATATAGAGTCGTTCGACATTGCTAGTGTCTGAGATTTTGGTTTGATCACACGCCTCGCGGTAATACTCCGCAAGTGAAAATTGAGGGTGTGACAGTCTGTGGTGTAGTTCTAATGTTTACTTTGTTCTATTGTTTACTTTATTCCACTTATTACTTCCCAAGTCTTATTGTTTTCTTCTTGTTGATTGTGGCGACTTCGTCTTGTGAACAGACAAGATTTTGAATCCCTCGTACACAAAATCTGCCTCCTTTGCAGACTCAATAAAATGGTATATTCAAAAACTGGTAATCCTCAAACCATTCAAATAAATTGTATATTGTGTCTATAAGGTAATTATGTCAAATTTTGATATTTATCTACTGATTTGGTTATGGGTTATGTTTGGTGATAATCGTGATCGCCAAAGTGACATCAATCTCATCCTATACTCGGATACACATCTCATTCGTTTGACCAACTGTGATTACCTTTCTCCCCAGGTAATAAATCTTGTTAGTTCTAGTTTTCTTTTTCTTTTTTTTTCTTCTTTTTTTATATCTTCTGTGGTGTGTGTGGTCTTGTTCATCCCATTATTACAAACAATTACATACACCTAAAACTCATACTTCAAATTTTCTAAAATGGGTTGAAGTTAGTAACTGTATAAACTTTAAGTCTCTGGTAATACTCAAAATTTCAATATGTAGCTTAAGTGAATCAATTTACTTTGGAAGCAACACATAAATTAAAATATTATATTTTTCATATTCTGAATTCACTTTTTTTATTTTCACATGTGTTTTATTTATTTAAGTCCATGTAGAATAGTAGGATGTTATGGATTGGATTTTTTTTATGAATTGGGATATGAACTAATATACGTCACTCACTTAAAGATAACATCTTAGTAATTTAGCATAATATATATAAAGAATATTCTAAAATAATTCATGTTGACTCTAAACCTTGATCAATGTACATCCTGTGTAATAAAATTTCAAACAGATTTATACTTTAGAAATTTATGTGAATTAGTATATAATTTGGGGAAAACGATTCTTGTGAAGCAACCAGTAAACGTAACAGAAACGTACTGATAGTTGTACAATATTAATAAACCATCAAGATAGCAAAAACATAAGTTTAACCAAAATAGATTTATTTCAGGTTATCATATTATTCAAGAGAGGCCTTAGGGTCGAGTCTTCGATCATTGCTATCCGCCCATTTAACGTACGGATTCTATGGTGTCTCGCTTTTAGCATAATATATATTGTTTTCTATTTCTCATAGTGTACGGATATTCGGCCCGTCACTCGTTGCTTAACGTAGCTATTCGTTTCATAATATCGTAGTATTGAAAATAGTATATTTGAATTATTGTCTTTATTACTCATGCGATAGGTTACATTTTTTTCACTCATTGTCGCATGTTGCCACAAGTTTTTATTATTTATTATTGATCATTGGCTAGATGTGATATAGCGTTAGTGTATCGTTAGTGTATTTTCCTTGACTTGAGTGAATCGTTTTATTGACCTCAATACCTGAGCATATCCACCTATGGGGACATAGGGCGTTATCCTAGGCACAGTTGACGTGCACCATCCGTGGCGGTGCGAAAGGCCAACGACGTCTCTATATTTGTATTGTGTGCTTAGTGATTGCACTTATTAATTATTGAGAGGCGTATGGATCGATCCTAGGAGTGTAAGTGTAAGTGTAAGTGTTAGTGGTAGTGGGATAGGTGTGAGTGCCCACATCCCCTCTACATAGTGGTGTATTGGATCTGCAGCTAATGTACAAAGTGTTAGTGTTTATTGTTAGTGGCTCACATGGGTATTTCTAATATACCTTTATGGTATTCATCAGTGATCGTTCGGCGTATTATATTGGTTGCATCGTTAAAGTGTTTATTGTATTGCTTCTAGCATTAATGTGTTAGTGCTATTGTTTCGCCGTTACTGGGCAATTTTTGGCTCAGCCGTTTCTTTTTGTTGTTTTGTTTTATTATGTCTTAAACAGGTACTCAGGGAAATCGGGAAATGTGTGAAGAGTGATAATAAAAAGCTAGAGTTGGAAGCAAGGAGTTTAATAAAATTTTATATTTAAATAAACTTAGACATTTATGTTTTTCTGTTGAGAGCGTTGTGCCGTTTGGGGATTTTTGTTTTTAAACCTACGGAATTTATGTTTTAATTAAGTTATTAATTATCTCTGGTTACCGAATTGTGTAACACGTCAGCCCTAATCTGGGCGGGGTGTTACATGCATAGTCTTAATCACTACTATCATGCCATCATTTAACATTATCATATTTCATATACTTATAATCACATATTATATCATATTATACAAAGTTCATTCTTGAACAATCCATTTTCGTGTACGTTGAAATATGCGTATTTTAGCGTTTTCTGTAACGTTTTTGGGCGTCGAAAGTCACATATGACTAGCCAAATGCCAAAGTTATAATACTTATGTTTATCTCAAAAAATGTCAGTTTATATTCTGATCTAAAACAGTTTTGTAAAAGATCACTTTAAAAGCCAATTTTTACCGTTTTTAACACAGTCTTGTACCGAACTTTACTATAATCATCCCAAATCATCACGACTTTATATAGTAATATAACACATGCTATTTACCAAATAAAATGGTACTTATACTTATGTTAGTGCATATTTCATGTAAGTCACATAAATCATGCGATTTCACTCATTCTACTACTTTTTAAACTACATGTACAACATGCAAAGCTATCTAACTTATGACATAATTTTGTGGCATCATAACATATCATATAACTTCATTTAAACATGTTTATATTCTGATTTTATCCACTTTTATCATATCATAACAAATTCACCATTTCATGGTCATTTAATCATCATGCGTACTTATGTACAAGTATCTAATGCATGGTTATCATATCATCATCATGATCATACATGAACTTAAATGCATCTAACATACATTTAATTTACTTTCATATAATCCAAGACATCATCATCTTTATTAATCATCGTCATATGATTGCATGCATAAATCACATGTATGAACATTTAAACAAAAAACCCACATGTGCATCCATATACATATATATACACGACACACATATATATATACATATACATACATATACTTCCAAGATTTCATTTTTATATGTTCATCTATAATCATATGAACCTTTTATAATACATTTTTTGATCATGCATGCATTCACCTTTTTAAATCCACATTAATCAAGAACATTCAATAGTCAAAACATCATCTCTAACACATACATATACATACGCACAACCACATACACACACACATGAACTTCCATTTTTATTTTGTTTAAAAACCCATTTGTTATTAGTTCTCAAATTTGTGAATAATTCCAAGATTAAGAGAAACCTTCCATCATCATCATCATCATCAAGAAACAAGAATATAATTTTTAAAGTAAGTTTATACCTCACAAGAATTTAGTGAGTTTTTGATAAGATTTTTGATGATATGGAGCTTGTTCTTCTTGGAAATCACTTGAAAACACCTTTGGATCTTCCAACACATTTGAACACACCTTGGAATGGACTTGAATCTTCAAGGAAAGTGTTCAAAATATTGAAATGGTAATGTATGTATGTGTGTACGGTTATGGGGGAGAGAAGAAAAAATGTGAAGTGTTGGTTATTTTCTAATAGGATATAGTGGGTGGTGGGATGTTGGAAAATATTATGTAATGATTGTGTGTAAGTAATAGGCTTACACATGTCCAAGTAGAGTCTTGGTGAGCACCCCTATGGGCCGCCACCTTCACCACACACACACACACACATCATGCAGGCATATTTGTGTGTGTACATATATAGTTAAATACAGGTATTTAACTAACTACTAGGTATTTTATCCGACGTTTTAATCGTGTTTTAAGGCGTTTTAAATTATTTTTATCATAGTATAAAAATAAACTCACCATATTATTGTTGAACAATATTTTATTTGCCTAGACTTGCTGTGTTGTCTGTATTTTGCAGATAATGCGCGGTATTTCGTAGTATGCGCTTAAACTCGCAAAATAGAGTTTCTAAGTGTTTTTAATTAAGTTTTACTCCCGAATATGATTAAAAATAGCATTTTAATCATAACAGAATATTTTTAGGATTTTAACATTAATCAGGCGGTCACCAACATTCGTTTCGCGTTTTGTTCGTTACGCGATAAGCGTTTATCTTATTATTGCCAACATAATTTCTAATAAACTTTAAATTTACCAACACATCAAATACAATATATAAACACCAAATTCAATAAAATATTTCCTTTATTTATTCATAACACATGTCACATTTGTACAATACAGACTCAAAATAGCCGGGTGTCACAGTCTCCCCCTGCTTAGGAAATTTCGTTCTCGAAATCTTTACACTACAGGTCTTGATTTCGCGCTAGACGGAAAGAGGTGGGGATATTTCTGTTTCATCTAGTCCTATCATTCACATGTGAACTCAGGTCCACGTTTGGAATTCCAGCGAACCTTGACCAACTTTATCCGACTCCTCCTAAGCTATATTCCAATCTAGAACTTCTACTGAATCTTTGATAAATCTAAGTTTATCGTCTACTTAAACCTCATCAGGCTATGTTCAGTGTCTCATCCGACAGACACTTTTTCAGGTTGGACCCATGAAATATGTCATGTACTCAACTCAATTCCAGTGGTAGCTTAAGCCTATACGCGACTAATCCAACTTGAGAGAGGACTTCGAAGGACCTATATAACTCGGGCTCAGCTTTCCCCCTTTCCCAAACCTAACAAATCCTTTCCAAGTTGACACCTTCAAAAGAACACGATCACCGACCTGAAACTGCAACGGTTTTCCTTCGGTTGTCTGCATAACTCTTTTGTCGATCGGCGGCAACTTTTAACCTTCCCTTAATCTGGGCAACCTTATCAGGATAAGCTCGGGTCCGGTTAGCTGCCTTTCACCAACTTCATCCCAACAAAGGGTTGATCAACACTTCTTTGTACAAGGTCTCGCGTGATAATTATTGTTGTAAGAAAACTCAACTAATGATAGATGAGTATTCCAACTTCCACCAAAATCTATCACACACGCTCTTAACATATCCTCCAAAGTTTGAATGGTTCTCTCGGTCTGACCATCCGTCTGAGGATGATACGTAGTACTCATGTCCAACCTAGAACCCAAAGCGACTCCTGAAGAGATTGCCAAAATCTAGAGTCAAATTGTTCATCTCTATCAGAGATAATTGATACGGGTACCCCATGACGGGCTACAATCTCGTTGAGCTACAACTGCAATATCTTCTCCATTTTGTTGATTTCCTTAATGGGGTATGAAATAAGCAGATTTTGTCAATCGATCCAAATTACCCATATGGTGTCATGTCCACGTGACGTACGGGGTAATTTGGTGATAAAGTCCATAGAAAAACAGAAAGTTTAGAGGGTGTTTGCACCTCTAAACTTGTAAGAATCAAGCTCTAACAATTCCAATACATATAGATGGGTTAAGGAAGATGTTAGGCATGAGATTCATAAATAAAAGTTGAGTTTCATAAGGTTTTCCATATAATCTTCTAAAACAGAAAGTTTGGACCTCAAAATGGTGTTCCACCTTAGCTTACCAAGGTAAACTTGTGAAAACACTCCTAGAGGTATTCCAAGCTTTATAGTGGAAGGAAAGATGAAGAAATGATGAAGAAAAGTGACTTAAGACAAATCTGCCTTTTCTTGCAATTCCAGCAGATTATGGAGTGATTTGAAAGTGTTTGATGGTTTGGAAAAGTGCAAGAGAGGTGTAAGAGGTTGGTTTATAAAATGGGTTAGTAGGGTTGTGAGTTTAGTGAGGTTTAAAGGTGATTGGGGAGGAAAATAATGGCCAATCCATGCTTAAGAAACAACATTATGCGAATCAAGCCTCTGGTGGCCCACGAGAGATAAGGGGTAGGGCTTCGTGCCCCGCTGCGTCCCTTGGTTCCAGCAACTTTGGTTTATTTACATTTTGGCCCATGAACTTCTATTTGTCATCATTTTATGCAATAACTTTGTATTTTGACATGTTTTTAAGCATAGAAAGCGTATGTAAGTATAATTCGAGTATCGTGAACGTATGTATGAATAATTGCATGTATAACAAGTGTCTGTTTGCAAGTAAACATGTATTTAATTGACTGATTGCATGAATAACAAGTATGTATAAAATGTGAATTTCATTATAATCAAAGTATTGAATTATAAAATTGGAAAAAGAATACAAACATGATACGAATACAAGTTTCCATAAATAGAAATACGATTACACTTTCTAAATAAGTAAAGTACAGAAATGCTAAGCGTTACATAGAGCTTCTTGGGGGTAAGGCTGGAGTTTATCTGGCAAGTTCCATTATAGCTGTGCATTTGGGGAACATCATAAAGTTGAAGACATAAGGTGCAATCTTTCTCTGATTTGATAATTTCAACTCAAATTAAATATGATTGCACATCATAAATGACATTGCATCTCTTAAACAGTAAAACCCTTGTAGGATACAAGTCTGAATATACAGATTGTGTCAATTAGGTGCGGATCTAAATTGCATCTATACTTATAAAACAGTCTTTTGTATATGGGACATAACTTATTAGTGTTTTGTTAAGATCTTCACTTGGTGTTCCTCCACTTCCCTTGTAAGATGCAAAAGTTGTTTTAGGCTATGATTTTTTATACTTGATAATAGACTTCTGTCAACTGAAGCGATTTAACCGACCCATGTTCAATCGATGATGATGAGATCGTTCTCACTTTAGACTACAGTTTTGTTTTCTTTTTTATGTTTGCAAATTAAAATATATAGGATTTTGATTATTGTAATTGTAGGTCCAGATCGGTTCACCAAAGAACACAAGATCAGCGATTAGCTCAGTTTAACGTGCGAAATCCGTTAAACCGAACCATAATCGTGCACACGAAAGTAAATAACAAATGTTTTATTACGTATCAATCATAAACCAGACAAAGTTTTGACGCCTAAGAACACAAAACACCTAATCTAGATCGAAACTGTGTTGAGCTTGTACGGAGTCGTCACCTTATGTGGATTTGTTGAAGCTATTTATAATTGTAAATGCAGATTTTGTACGAAGTGCCCACCTCGTGGGATCTTGACATACTTATAATTGTTCATGCAGATCTTGTATGAAGTGCCCATCTCGTGCGATCTTAACATGCAAACTTCAACAATATCTTACTGCTTTCCATGCATGTTGACTTCTAAAATTGCTCATGATGATGCAATGATGATGAAGATGATATGATGGCATCATGTAGAATGATGATATCATGTCTGATCATTCCCGCTTTCTACGCATCGTGTTGTACCGAATACTAACCTAACCTAAACGATTCTAACACATCCTAATGAAACCTTTGTCCGGTATATTACAGACTCAAGACACTAGACATTACATGTGCAATTAGATTTCTAACTATGGCCACATGAATAATGCACTAACAATCTCCCCCTTGGACATAGCTAAAAATCTAAGATGTTCAGTCTTGAACTGCCTTGGATCACATCTTCAAGTGGAACCACAGTCTCCCCTTAAATGATACTCCGAATCTCTAAGATTTAACTTTTAAGAAACAATCACACATATCCACACACACAAACTGTTTCTCAACAGTCTCGTTGGTCCGGCTCACATTCAACATTATCAGGTTTCCATGGAAGATTTTGAAAGAAAATCTTTTTGGATTTTTAATATTCAGTGCATAAAAGTAAACATACTGAAATGTTATATTTACATTTTATATTTTTGTGAGAAAATGTGCTAGAGGATAATATCAGTTTTACTTAGACGTATCAGCTGCACCGTTGATCTAGATGAAACACTCAGTTTAAACAATTCACATGGATTGTCAATATTGTTATTCACTTAAACTCAATCTAAAAGCTTTCGTAATGCTTACCGATACGTTAAGGTACATTACGATCTTAGCATATCCCCTCATCATGTAATACACTAACTCAAGTAACGCCTTTAAACTTTCATCAACTATGATTTGTGTGAAAATAACGCAGAATGTTTAAACATTAACATTTCGGTCGATCTTTCGATACGCAGAGAAGGTCCAATGTTTAAACAAAATAAGAAATAAAAATAAGTTGAAATTGTTTAGATCTTAACCACCAGTTCGATATTCCCATATACGAAGAGGTGATCCAAGATTTAAATGAAAACACCAAGTAAAATAAAGTAGAAACATTTAGGCACTAATATCCAATTCGATACTTTCATATACACAGAGGATGTCTGATGCTTAAACAAAATACAGAAATAAAACAAGTTTAAATCTTTTAAAAATGAAAACACAATCATAGTGACTTTTTTAGTAAGTTGTGAAATTTCACAAACTAACCGGTTTTTATGCTTTTCAGCATTCAGCGATTACCGAGTAGGTACAAAGTCACGAAGGACAAAACTAAGTACTATGATTTCAACCATGTTTCCCACTAGAACTATGCTTTTTCTATTTAAGTTTGTATTGCTTTCGCAAAACTAGTAGTCTAGCCGAGCCTACCAACACATCTTTAGTGAGGTTGTTTAACCATGTAAACAATATATATCTTTAGCATGCACTGGTAGTTCACTAATGTAGTATCATCTCCTCTTTCGCAGAAGTAATCTCATTTTTTATTTTTCAATGTTTTTGACATTTTTGAGATTTTTTTATTGTTTTTGGTTTTTTGTAATTTTTTATCTATCTGAAATGATGTTTTTCAATTTTATAGAAATTTCTCCCCCTCAAATTGAAAATATCTTTTCTAAATCGAAAATATGAATCTTCCATTTTAATCGTTTAACTATTTTTTTACAAATGTGAACGCGAGACTATCATTTTGTTTGTGTGGAACACCAAACCTTGTATCTTATTTCCACTACATGAACAACCACTGCTTCTGAAAATGCGTTTGCTTGGAGCTTGGTCATCCTTCACACGTAAATGTAATTAGTTTTGAATTAGAACCCAATCTATATTGGATTTGGGTTGACCATCTTCATCAACATAAGAAACATTAGTCCATTCACAGTCTCGTTTATCATCGAACAGTTTTGAAATTTTCTCTGAGTTACTCAAAACCTTAGCTTTCCAAATTTGCTTCGGTTTTGCAACCGTTTGATGAACAATTTTCTTTTCTACCGTTTTCTCTTCAAACTTTACTTTTGTCTTTAGATTTTTATCTGATGAATTCGTTTCACTAGAAGTTTTAGAACTAGAAGTGTTATGAAACGATTCTCCAGAACTTCTATCGAAAATAATCGGCGTATCAAAAGACAAAATCATTTCCAAAGACTCTCTCGCTTTCTTTTTCTTCTTTCGTAATCTATTTTTTTGCCCTTGTGATAATTTCACTTTCTGTTCTTTGAACTTTTCTTCGCTTGTCACTGTCTTCTTTATATATTTCTCTTTACAAGTTTCTTTAACTTCCCCTGAGATTTATCCAATGATTCTCTCCTCAAATTTATCAGAAAATCTATGTTGATATGGGCTTTGCTTTGACATTTGAAACATCTGTGCATGTTGTTAACCTTTGTTTGTTCTCTTCTTGGTTTCATGCAATAAACAACAATGTGTCCAATTAATTCACAGTTGTAGCACATTCTGTTATCGCACCACTCATTTCATTCAAACCATACACTTAGGTCATAACATTGATTTGATTTGTAGTACTTATCACTTCTTTGTTTTCTATCATAGTAATGATTTGTCATTGAAGCACTGTGGTCAAACCTACACCACTTATCATCAATTTTTTGTGAGTTTTTATAGTGATTGGATGATTGAACGGATGATTTTTTATTGTTACTTTGAAAATTTTTAGAATTTTTAACACTTCGTTTTTGTTTTTGTTCCTCATTTCGCTTAAAAGGTTTTTTTGTCGAACACTCACCTTTTTCAGCAAATGATGGTACAATTTCTTGAAAATTTTCTTTTATTTTAAAATATTTCTTTTTTTATAATTTCTATCATCTTCAGTGTGTAAGTCCCGAATAATCCGGATGCAACAACGGTATCAAACAATCACCAAGGATGAGCGGAATCCAAACTTGATGATATTCAAGAAAACCGAAAATAAGAGAAATGAGATGAACGAGAATAACACACGAATCACTTTCAAACTTGCATACGATTCTATTACTAGGAATAGCAAAACTGTCTGATACAAGTTCTTTACACCTCTCGGTCTCTCTCTCTAGAATGATGGAGGCTACCCGAGTTATCTCTAAAAGCTTAACCCTAATTATGACATAATGTTCCTTATATACCTAGGGTTTGTCTATGCCCCTCAAGGGCTTCCCTGGCCCACATGGCCTATGGCATGCCCAAGTGACCTAAAAAGGCCTAAACCTAATACAAACTAACCTAGTTAATCCCAGTTAGCTACCATAGACCGTTGCATATATTTGATTCGTCAGTCTCACACTTCTAGGACCTAACAAAATCCCCTTAGACTGATGCATCCAATTGTCTTCATAGCATAAATTCAGCAACGTCTTCAATGGAGTCTATGGTTGTCGCTATGCTCTAAGTGTTGTGGAAGTCAGTCTCACACTTCTAGGGCCTCACACTTCAACGAACTCTCAACACCGGGTCTCTTTCTTCTACTCTTGTGGTTAGCTTCATATCAGGATCATGATCAGCTTTGCTTGGACCATCTTTGTCAAAAAGAATGCGAGAGGGGGAATCTTAGCAGCTCTTTTCTTCTTCAATATTTCTCTTTCAAGCAAGCAGGTCCACATGTACTTCTTCAAATGTACTATCATTGTTAGACTATGACTGGTATCTGGTTCTTGTGACTCAGGTACACTTTGCTGTTGTGATGCTTCATACTTTGTCGGCAACTAACAGCATCTCAATTTTCAGCAACCCCTGTTTCTTGATCTAAATCAAGATCTGCACAATTCTCAGAAATTTATAAGCAAACATTCTTATGCAACAGGGATAGTACCGCATGAACACTTGATACATCCAAGTACTTGTACTCGAATCAAAATTTAAATTTCTTTCATCTTTTGATGATTAGTCAAATCTTCAAGAACGGTTGATAATTTTTAAAAAATTAAAGAAAGCACTCTATTGATTATTACTATGATTATTATTATTATTACTATTATTATTATTATTATTTTGAATTTTTGATTTAGTAAAAACAAGACACTATTTTTGGATTTTTTGGATTTCTATTTTTTGAATTTTTAAATATAAGAATACAAACAGAAACACAAATAACTGAAGAAACTAACTTAGTAGTTACAACAATACAGTTGCAATAGGATCAAGATCGTTTCTAGGCGGACCAAGGAACATTTTTCAGTGCGAACTTATTTAGACTGGTCTAAGTGATTGCCAATATGTTTGTCCACTTAAAGTTAATGCTCAACTTTCATTTTTCAACTTCGTGATATGCTTAAGGTAGTATTATACTATAATACCCGTGCATCCCATGCTACGACATACCCCCACAATCGAGGTAAACACAACGATTCATCATAGCAGGTGAGTATACTGAGATCATCCTTTATCTTTTACAACGTCAGACTATCGGTGAACAGGTCAGTACATTCATACAACATAGTAACCAATAATATCTGACGATGGTTAGGCAAATACCTTATATGGTATGTTTGACTTTTCAAGCACATGGAATTTTCTCGTGATGAGATTACCTTCTTTTAAGGTTTTGGCCCTTCTATTTTGGCTCTTTTAAGAATATCCTGACTGTGCCTAGGTTTGCATTTATCCAGATGCAACAGAAGGTCAACCCTGATATCCCGGATGACTCATCAGCATAAAGACCTGAAACTTCAGACGTTGGCTATCTATCAACGCCGATGGTATGTTACCCACAAGATACATAGTTCGTTATGTTTATATCATTTAGTATCTTTTAATCACTTTGATCAGTAAGCCTACGAACATATCACATTAGATCCTAGTCTTTTCAGCTACGACACCTTACATGTGTCAGTCACGCCCTTTATCACGAATATTCATTTCATTTCCCATTTGATGCAAAAAGTCTTTTTGGATTTTTCTGTTTTTCAAATGTTCTTGTATTTTTTCTCATTTTCTCCCCCTCAAACAATGCATATATACATATTTCTCCCTCTTCCCCCCCTAAATTTGTGCATCACACTTTATGCAAATTTACCTAATAAAGAAAACGTATGTATAAAGTTTTAAACGAAAGAAAAGGAAAATATTTTTGTTGTTTTGCTTAACCATTCTGATATTAGATTAAAGACTAATCAATTTCAAAATTGAAGCACGAAATTTAGATTGTACCTTTTCGTTGATCTTTTCTTACCTTATCTCCTCCAAAGGAAACATCACACTCGTAAAAAAAATTTGAACTTTTTGCAATAGTGAGATGTTATACGATATATCCCTTGAAAACCGCTAAACAGCTCCTCCTTGGTTGTTCCCGAAAAATAAGGAGATTAGTAAGACAGTGGGATCCAGGCCATCGTGGTTCTGGGTTTCCCTAAAGCATCAAAATAAGACACTTCTTTCAGATACAAGTCCCCTTTTGTTTCAAGGATTGATGATGTTGCTACCGCTTTGGATTTGGGTTTCCATATCTGGTTCATTTTAACAAACGTGTTTGTTGCCTTCGATTGAGCAACATGGTTGTTTCAGGTTTCTTCGTTTTAGAAACAGATATTTGTTTCTGAACATCCTTGCGTTTGTTTTTGGCAAGTTCCAATCCCCATCAGATGGTTTAACCTTGGGATTCACATTCTTCATTGCCTTAGTGATGATACCTTCATCGGCTTGGAATGATTGTTATTCTTTGGTGTAACCCTTTGATTTTGAGTATGATCGGAAACATGGGGATATGTGTGCAGTTTTGAGCAATGTGACTAGGAATGCTACAATTGAAGCATGTTTGTCTCTTTATGTATAAGGCATTCTGATCAGCATGTGTAGCTCTTGCAGGCCCTGAAGGATGAACTGGTCCCTTTTGTGCTTGATTTCCTTGCACGTTTCTTGCAGACGAAGATGAATTTGGATGTTTGTACTTGTCGTTTGCAAGGGCCTTCTGTGGGCGGAGATTTCTTTTGATTCTTCTTGTTTGGCTTAGACTGTAAGTTTTGTTCAGAATTCTCACCAGACTTTCCAAAAGCTTCGTTAGCACAGTCAAATGTATGTTTCTCACATTTGCCATTACTAACTGGCTTAACAGAGGCATTCTTTACATCACGAGCCTTTTTAGGCCAGTTGCTGCCCGTTGATGATCCCGGAGAGCAAGATTATCTTCGATGTTTAGACCTTTTCTTTCCTCGTCTCCGATCTGCTTGTTTTGGCTCTTGTTGCATGATCTAAACCTTTTCATCACAAGCAGAAGGTTCAGATTGTTCAGTATGCACTTGGAGCCTTGTTCACCTCAGCTTTCTCTTCATCAGCTTTGATAGAATCGGAGAGTCTTGGTTTATCAGATAAAAGACCAGACACTCCAGCTGAATCATTAGAAGAGTCAACAGCACCAGATGGTTCCGTGTGTCTAACGTATAATCACTGGATTTGCCATACACCATATGTTGTCGTGTGTCTAACGTATAATCACTGGATTTGCCATACACCATATGTTGTGCTCTGTCAATTTCTTCATCGGTTTCAGGCATTGTCGTGTAGATGTGATTATACGGTAGGGCAACCTGATTGATTCCCAAACCCTTCCCCTTGTTCTCCTTATATGCCAGCTGCACATTGCACACGTCTTGAACGAGCTTGCTGGATGTATCAAACTTCTTTATATTAACTTCGTTTTGTTGATATTTTCCAACAAGAAGTCCCAGCTCAACTCTTACCAAGTCGCATTCCATAGTTTTTGAAGGTAATCTGGTTTTGTAATCATGGACCCAACATTTTTGTTGATTTACGTCAGGTGGAGCTGAGCTATGTCTTTCTTTTGTGCTTCAATCTTTTCTGTGAGTAACTTGTTACTTTGTCGAAGGCCGATGCACTGAGCCATTGCATTGTTCTAACCATTAGCTATTTTGGAATTAAGTGCCCTGAGTTGAGCAACTCTATTCCTGCAAGGTTCGGTGCATAAAAGGCAGTTTACTGTGTCAATGAGCGATCTTGGTTTGTCAGCTTGAATTTGGGCTTGAGGTAGAGTTTGGGGTGTTGGGCTGCTGATTATTGCTTGCTGGGTTTGAGGTTTTTGTTCACCCACTTCTTCAGGATGAGATCCTTTGATTATGTGTATAGCTCTTGGTTTGAGTGTAATGTTCCCACAACCAAGATACAAAAGAGTCTTTGTGATCACCCAAAAAGGAATTCATCTCATTCCTTACTTCCTCTTTTCGCCTCCCACGTTCAAGCAAGCGCATCACATATTCCACGATAGGATCAACATTATAGTTTCCAATAAACTCATTAAGCTTTTCCTTAACTTGATCCTGCAAGTTCGGGTTTTGATTTTGTGCCTGGGGTGAAGCGTTGTTACCGGATGTTTTGATCAGTGGGCTAAAGATAATGTTCGGATTTGCATTCAGTTTTGGATTACATACTGGGCTGAAAACTATGTTCGAATACTGAGCTTGGGCTGTAAACATCTTCTGATAATCGAAACCGTACGGTAAAAACGTTAAAAAAAGTCTGAAAACTATTTTTACCAAAATAAACCGTTAGACTCGTCTCATATATAATGTCAAAGACCTTTTTCGGAACTTTCATGCCTTTTTTTACACGAAAATGTTTACTACCGAGTACGTTAGCTAGTTAAAATTTCACCTCAGCAATTCGGAATAGTAACTCGAATTCGAATAGTATATCGAACTCGAAACAGTAACTTGATTCGAGATACAATCCGAGATGCCTTGATGATGATCCGAGATAGAAGCAATATTCATAACTATGATCCGAGATGAGTTCGAGATGCAAGAAGTCAATCCGAGATGGTCCGAAATGCAAGCTGATATGATCCGAAATGGTCTGAATTCTATCCGAGATGCATAAATATCATCAAAAATTCAAGAGTTCTTATCCGAAATCTATCAGAGATGCAAAGGATTATCCGAAATTCAGTCTGAAATGCAAGTAAAAGGTCCGAAACACGAGTAGAAACTTGAAGCAACACCGAAACAACATTTTTCTTGAATGTTGATATTAAATCCGAGCCTGAAAACATGTTCTGATGGCTCTGATACCAATTGTAAGTCCTGAATAACCCGGATTCAACAACGATATCAAACAATTATCAAGGATGAGCGGAATCCAAACTTGATGATATTCAAGAAAACCGAAAATAAGAGAAACGAGATGAACGAGAATAACACTCGAATCATTTCAAACTTGCATACGATTATATTACTACGAATAGCAAAACCGTCTGATACAAGTTCTTCACACCTCTCGTTCTATCTCTCTAGAATAGTGGCGGCTACCCCAGTTCTCTCTAAAAGCTTAACTCTAATTATGAATAATGTTCCTTACATACCTAGGGTTTGCCTATGCCCCTCATGGGCTTCCCTGGCCCACATGGCTTATGGCATGCCCAAGTGACCTAAAAAGGTCCAAACCTAATACAAACTAACACAGTTAATCCCAGTTAGCTACCATAGACCGTTGCGTATATTTGATGCATCACTCTCACACTTCTATGACCTAATAATCAGTATCATCATTACAATCTTCAATTATGAAATTGTCATTTTGTGACATTGTCACTTATTGGATTTTCAAGTGAAGAAGTATCTTTCTTTTTATTGGTCGGTTTGAAGCTATATGATCTAGCAATAATGAAGAAGTAACAAAACCTTTCAATTTCTTTTCTAAATCTTCAATTTTATTTTTAGTAATCTCAAGATCATTTTCAAGTTGAATTATTTTCTCAAGATAAGAATTTATTGTGATTTAGTTTTCAAAATTATTATAATTTAAAACTACTTTTTCATTTTCTAAAATTTTTATTTGATTTTTAAACTCATTTTCAATGTGTAATTTTTCATTTCTAAATTTTTTATTTTGTTTTGAAATCTTTTTCATTTAAAAAAAAATTATTTTCTAATATCAAACTCTTCAAATCATTCAAGAGTTTGACATTATCTGCCTGATAGTCTTTCAAATTTTCATCATAGATTGGGCATATTGGTTTAGAACTTTAAGCTTCATTTGTAGATGTACTTGAATATTTTAATTCACAGTTATTCGCCATCATTCTTCTTCTCTCCAAATCTAATCTCTTAGACCATTCACATCCACTCCACCAAATTATGTGAGTGGGGTTTTTATAATATAAAGAGTATAAAAAGTCGTTGTGAGTGAAGAAGAGAGAAAATGTTATTGTTCATCTTTATATTTCAGGGAACACTGTTCACCCCCTATAATTTTTTAGTATATTTTGAAAGTGGTTCTGAGTAAAGGAAAGAGAAAATGTAATGATAAAGATATATAAATTTATTATTTAATTGAAAAGGAGAGGAAAAATTTAGTGTTTTTTAGTGTAATATAATATAAAAATATGATGGAATGGATGTGAATGCTCTTACATTTTATCTCTTCAACTCTTGGTATCCAACATTTCACATCATCAGTGAAATTATAACCATCAATATATCTATAATCATATTCACTTTTATATTTCGTGAACACTTCATCCTAATCCGAAGAAAAAGATTCTATCAACTTGTTATTCTTCTATTTAGGAGTTTTATACACTTTTAATTTTTCCATTTCTAAAAGTGAATTTGTATATCTTTGAAAACCGTCTTTCAATGATTCATTGTCTTTGATTTTGAAATTTTCAAATCTATCCGTTAAAGATTCTTGTTTTTTTCGTTTTTCAATAGTTATAGTTATCAGTTTAATATCACCTACCATCATTTTGAAAATTTTTTCATTTGACAACCAAACAATTTTTGAACTTATTAAACTGTGTTTTCTATTGAACCGAACAGTTCAACTCAAAAACTTTTTATAACCCAAAATCCAACGATCACGGTTTAAACTGTACTCAAATGATTTGGCCCACTTAGCTAATTTGGTAAAAAAATAATTCAGCCCAATATCCTTACACAAACTTTCGGCCCGTTTTAAACTTGAGTAAGATTTGGCCCAACCGAACTTCAATTTGCAGCCCAATAAACAAATCATAGCCCAAATTTGTAAAAAGAAAAAAACTTTATGAATTTCACACTTATTAAAACCAACTGTTATGATTTTCTTTCAACATGTTTGAAACTTTAAAATGACTTTTTAAATTTTTAAACAAAAAAAAAACCGTCACTTTCAATAAATCTTTTGAAAAAATGTTTAATTTTTTTTTAAAACTTTTTAGAAACAAGTTGCAAGACACGCATGTTAAATCGGTCATTATGAAATTTATTTGACAACTTGTTTGCATTGGAACTCTCAAATTCCTATAAAACCAGTTCGTATTGAAACTCTCCAAATTATTGCATCAGACAAACGTATGAAACAAACTCCTTTCTTATTTCAAATGAAACATCATCATATTGTCTTATTTTTTTTAAAAGAAACCACTCACCCAACCACACCAATCCCTACTATATTATATCAGTTGTCAAGATAACCCTAAAACCTCTTTTATAACAACCTGCCGTTGCAAGTACTCTCAGCCACTTCTTGACATTTAAACATTCTTTCTTATTACCTTTTTACCAACCCTTATAAGCCTTTTAATTTACAACACTTCAAACCGTCGTTAAATATCTTTTCACAAACCCTCAAGAATTCTTTTGATACTGCATTGATGCCTCTTTCAACAACAATCAACTTTCTCTCTCTATCTCTCTCTTTTTTTTACGATCTGTATCAACAAACTGTAATCAAGATCTAAATTTCTACCGAATCAACTCAGATCTGGAACAAGTAATATGAAGATGATATGATGCTGCTATGAACAATATGAATCGTTTTCAGTCTTTCATCTTCGTTTCAGATCTAATCACAAAAAAAGCAATGAAGGTGGCTTCTAAAATAGTTATTTCAATTCTTTATTTGAAGAAAGTATCAAGATTAAAGGTGGGGAATTAGCAAGAAAAAAATAGTTAAACCTTGGACATGATAGTTTGTTTACGCGACTTGAGAGTAATTGCACGTGACTTGAGGGTAATTGTTGAAAGAAACTTGAGTAACCCCGGTGCAAGATGCATAGATTTAGAGATTACAAGGGGATATTAAAAAACACCAACAATTTGTTTCATTTAAATTATCATAAATAAAGTAATTCAAGGTAAAATTGTTTCCGAACTTCTGGGTATACACTAAGTTATAATTGGTTAGTGATTATTGGTCTTTGCAGTGTAGGCTATTATAGTAGATAGGGTCTACACTAGTAGAATGCTTCATATAGTCTTAATCAAGGGTACACGGGTACACTTTTCTCATGGATGAGATGAAGGCAATGAATTCGCAAGTAGGGCATGCAACGGCTTCAGTAAATGAAAATATGCAAAGGCAGCCTTTTATCATTGGTTGTATAATGTATTGCGGCATAGTTTCAGCACGCAACTTTAGTAAATTCATGTTCAGTATGATTTTTATACCTTAAAGCACAGGTGCGTAGGAACTTCTTGTATAGTCTAATCTTTGAAAGGCTTAGTATTGTCATACATGTTATAAAATATTTTGATCAACAACGAGGGCTTGCTGGGGGTACAACTTCATTTTGTAATATTTAATGTAATATGTAATGTAATGTAAATTTTTTTTTTATTTTTTTTACTTTTAGACTTATTAATTATACAAATTAAAATTTTCAGCCTATGTAAT
The DNA here is from genome assembly GCA_947069175.1 of Scalesia atractyloides. NCBI lineage: Eukaryota > Viridiplantae > Streptophyta > Magnoliopsida > Asterales > Asteraceae > Scalesia > Scalesia atractyloides. The sequence continues at coordinate 64,418,865 of CAMTDV010000023.1, forward strand.
ACACGGGTAACTAACCTAGTATGATAATAAAAGGATTAATCAAATAATAAAACAAATTAATTCTTTTTATCAATCTAAACATTTTTTTAAATAGAAAGTATAAGTTAATTATAATTGTTTAGTTTATAGATTTACGTTATTGATAATTTAACTAAATTTAGCATATACAATAATTTATATAATATATATATATATATATATATATATATAATCTTACATAACTAATTTTTTGTTACTATTACAAGTTGTCACCATTATATAGTTAGTTCCATGAATACTAGTTTATTATTCGCAATGAAAAATTTGATTATATATTTTAATTATACAAAATTCTTTAAATAGGAGAACTCAATTTCATAGTCTTGGTTCTGTTGTTCGGCTTTGTTTAGAATTTGATTATTTTATATTTTAGGGTAATCTTTATCTTTTCGATTATTCATTTTTCTTGTGTGTAATACTCGTGGATCAAACTACTCAAATAGTGTGCCCCCCTTTTACATTAAATATTTTGGAGTATATCATGTGTCAAGCGATATATATTCATCTAAATTATCAAGCATGCAAAATCAATATGTAGTTTATGTGTTATGTGCATTTGTTATTGGTTTGTTTATTAGTCAATTGTATGCAAGCAAGTCATCACATTGTGGATCCACTGGCTGACCGGTTCCCCACGGCCGTGGGTGAATAGGTATCCCTATCATTATTTAGTCTCGCTCTTCGTGGGTTTGAGACTAGTCTCACTCTTTGTGGGCCTGAGACTCGCATATCACACTTGGTTTGTGTTATTTATTTTTGTTGTCTACTTTTGTGATTATCTCATTAAAACATGATTTGCATGTTAACATTTTTTGAATTAATTTATTTTATTTAAATTTAAACTTACTCAACAACTTCTTTTAGTTAACCTAAATATTTTACATATGGTAAAGGGAACAAAGTTTGATGATGCAAGGATCGGAGACATGTAGGATTGTCTTAGACTATATAAATGGGGTCTTTCTATGTTTTGAATTATGTTAGATTATATGGAAATTTGTTATGTTTGATGTCACATTTTTATCAGTGATATGTATAAATACTGAAACATTCAATAGCACCATAAGCTTTGGACAATCATCACGCTCCGATCGATAATCCGTCACGGCTTGGGTGTGACACGACTTATCTCAAAGAAGTCTATTCCATTTGATCTATCTCCAAACGTTTTCTTAAGTGTGCATGTATCGCAAGACGTGACGACCTCGATTCCTTGGAACAACAATTGTTCGAAACTCAAAACGTTGCGTTTCATGCTTAGAACATAATTGACACAAGAATTATTTTAAATTTTTTTCAATCGGTATTCTAACTTCTCCAATACCGGGAATATACGAGAATTCTTTCCTTTTCTCATTTGTCAACACCCTCAAATGTCGCTTAAAAACTTTAACAAATTTCTATTACCCGTTATATGCGTCTTAAAGGTCGGATCTATAACCAAAATCGCATCCCAATTCCCTCCGCAAGTATCTTTGACAATGTAATCACTTTCCTCTAGTAAAGGTCTTAAGTTAATGGACTTGGGCAAATTGAAGCGATGTGCTCATATTGCTTACAACTAAAGCATCATATCCCTGCCTTGTGAAATCTTCCCACCAGCGGGGTGTTCTTCAGACTCAACTTCTTTAAAAACTTCTTCGGCATCATCTTCTTAGAAAATTTATTGATGAGCGACTTCCATGAACGGGAGGATGGTTTCCCAGTGTGATTTTCTTTCCTTTACTACTCTTTCCTTAGTTTAGACCAGTGTCATTGTAGTTGGTACTCCCTGATTGATTCCTGTCTTCCCTCAGACAATTCGAGAATCCCTCGTCTTCTATCTTGATCGAGTTTGAACCTTTGGCTCTAATACCAATGTTGGTATCATCACCATAGTTCTCCCAAGACCACGATCGTGACGAAGATGGAATATGACAACACGACGCTCGATAATCTCCACAAACAATACACTGATACATCCTGCAATATTAATGAATGAACAATAAACAATATACTAACCGAATGATGCTTTAGAACTTGTAAACATTCGAATGAAACAGTCTGTACGAATGTGTGTTACAAGAACCGAATACCAATCCCTATTTATACTACCAAAACGGTGCGTATGAGGAGGTGTATCGATCAATACATGTTTGTTCGCTAATAACCTTGTGAATGGGGATCGAGCTCCCGAAATGAGCAATCGACCTGATCTCACTCAACTAGCAGAGGCGGAATTCATTGCTAGAGAGGTGGACAAGACAAACAAGATAGTACTTACTGTTTAACTGCTTCCGATGTATTAATGACGTTCAAATACAGATGCAAGTAAACAAACTAGCAGAGTATCAATTGACAAATCACTAACTAACTCTAACACAACACTTCCCTATTTATAGGTCGACATGACTCATACTGAAGTGCGTGCTAAACAAACAACTATATCTTGTACGAGTCTGTGTTTCGTACGAGTAAGACACTCGTACGGAACATGTATACATTCACACGAAACATAGTAACAAAACATATAAAAATTACTTTTTAACATATAAACATTGACGTGTAAACTCTATAAACATAACAGACATATCCTAGACGTAGGCAATAGACATTATGCATCAACAAAGTCCCCCTTGGATGTTGCTGCAGTCTGGATAGTCTTCAAAAAATCTTCAATTAGATTTGACTCTAACATCCAAAAAATCTCTTTACATGCTTGCGATGCTCCTCAAAGCAATTGGCGTTTGATTAGTCAGAGGAGGTCGTTTCACAAACTGAAAGCTCCTTAAAGATGCTATTCTTGTATGTTCTGCAATTCGAGCTTCTCTTTCTTCCTTTTTCTTTGACTCTTTCTTCTCAAGCTTCCTCCAAGTTGTTTTCCAATCCGAACCAGAATGTATATCATTTGTAAAACACACATTAACGATCTTTTGAAATTGAAGCGCTTGTTCTTGATCCTTCTCTTCAAAACTTATCTTACTGTAGAATAAACATTCTACATCTTTCTTTGAACAATTGACTAGCCACATCGGGTCTAGTACTCGAATGCCTCGCCATAGCCATATATTCGTTTGTGCGCTATGACGGCTTCGGTTAATTCCTCAGTGATTTTCCAAGAGTCATCATCTGGATGCACACAAATAACAGCTTTTCCTGAACTCGAATCATAGTGCCACCATTTAAATATCTTGCAGAAATCTTGTTCCATTTTAATCAGAGGCATGTTCTTCATCACCCGCGGTTTCTTCACAATTAAGGTAACATCTTTCACATTCGTTATCGGATCAACTGTAATAATGTGACGAGGATAATGTGGTTTCCAATGTATAAAACCGTGCATAGCTTCGAACTTAATCAATCTCCAAAGCCTTTGGTCATGAAACTTCATATTTAGATTTATCATCTTTGTTTGAACAAGCTCCTTTATATCCCAATACGGCAATGTTTTGATGTCGCTCAAATATCAAAAGTATTGGATACCAAATTTCCTCTTTATCGCATACACATTAAGCTATTCAATCCATCCCCAGCTCAAAATATCCCCTAGAGAAATATCAGCATCTCTGGTAAAGAATGCTAGGGGTCTTTTAACTTTACGCTGAGCTGAATTCACACGAAACCATTTCTTCTTTTGTTCAGCAAATTCAGCTTTAGACATTTTCTGATGAATTGTTCCTTCTTTTGCAGCTTCAGATACTTTTCTTTGCAACATCTCAGAACTTTCTGCTGCAAATAGATCAGTAAACGTTGGGAAATCATCTGTACCCTGATTGGCATCATTAGCATCGTCATCAGAATCACTTTCCACGACAACGTTATCATACATGTTTGCATCTTCTACGTCTTCGAAGACATATGCATTTGGTTCAAAACCATCTATCACATTAAGTTCGTCTTCCAAATCAAAATCAAACTTCTCTTCACTAATGCCAAGCATTGCTGCTATTTCTTCCTTTGAGTAGCTGTGAACAAACTTTCCTTCTTCAACGTCATGCTCAAGATATAACACAAACGGCTTTGGCATGACAGGAAAAGAAGATATAACATTTTCTGTGAAAATTCCTGCCTACTGAGCATCAACTGACTCATCAGCTTTGTTCGTCTTTTCTTCTTCAGTAGTTTGATTCGCAGAATCATCAAAGTACTAAAAAAGATCTACTAGTTCATTAACATTTGAATCAATTACACGAATTCCAGACCCTCCAACATTATCATCATTATTATCATCATCCGAACTACTAGAATCCTTAATATCAACATCAGCATCCTCTACTTCTACTTCCTTTTCAGTCTCTTCAGCAGTTTCTTTACTTTCTTTCGCCATCTTTTTCTTTAACAGCCAATCCCGATGCCTTAGAGTAATATCAAGTGATGCTATATCCACATCTGTTGGCTTTCCTATCAAGATAAACTTTTAGGTTCTCATAAACCACAATATCCCAACATGTTACTGGCTCAGACTCAGCTTCTGGCACAGTTTTGTCAATCACAGATTCCTCCACTATCTTTTCTTTTCCTTTCCCTTGTGCGTCAGATTGTTGTTTAGATAAATGTTCTCTTTCCGCAACCCTCACTCTCGCTTCTGCTCGTTCTATCTCATCTATTTCAGCAGAAATATTCAAACCTAATCTCTTTTCCAAAATCTTGTCAAACACATCCATTCTTCTATCATTCCTCAAACGTTCTTCTTCGTATACTGCCATTCGTAAATTCAATCTTTCATTTTCAGATACAATACTTGCTAACATCGCTTATAACTGATGTTTGTCAACAATCAATCCTCCGATCCTTTCCAGTATTTCAAGCTTTTCAGCAGTTAACTAATTTATTTGCTCTTGTAACTCAGCTATCCGTAGAACATTCATCGTAACCTATTTTTGCAAGTCGTCAACCCTTGGATCATCAAATCGAAATTCATCTCCTCCAGGTAAATCATCTAAACCAATCTCATCAAAAAATGATTGTGACTCAAATGGCTGCTGTGTTGGATGAGATTGTTACGCATGAGATGGTTGTGATTGTTGTTTGAGCAGACTGTTGTTGCGGTGGTTGCCGAGCTGGCTCTGGTTGTTACGATTGTTTTTGAACTGGCTCTGGTTGAGGTTGTTGCTGTGCTGGCTATTGTTGATCTGGTTCTGGCTCAGGAACTGATTGTTGTTGAGGAGCTATCTCTGGTTGAGATTGTTGCTGAGCTGGTTCTGGCTGAACATGTGGTGGAGACGGAATATTCTGTGATGGTTCCTCCACATTCTCTTCAATAATAGGTTCAGCAACAGTTTCCTTCAGAATGACATTCGGAGATACTCTAGCTGCAGGACGCTTCATTCTTCTTTGTTTTTGCTTGATTGGAGTTCGAAGAACAGATTCAGTATCAGACTCAGATGGAACATAAGTCATATCATCCTCGCATGTTGCTTTTCGTTTGTGTTCCTCTGCTTTACGTTTTAATTCAGCTTGTCGTTTCTTCTCCAATTTTTCTGCTCTTTTCTTTTCACCAGCTCTTCTATCTTCTGAATCAGTACTTGATGATAGTACTTCTTCAGCTACTTTGTCAGCTCCAAAAGCTTGACGCTCAATCTCCTCAGCCATATCTTCAATCATTTCCTCTACATCTGGTTCATCTCTTAAACATGAACTTCCAGCTGTAGACGTAGTTTTTCTCTTTTTTTCTTTATGAACTGATGAATAAGTAGCTTTGGAGTTCACTCCTATTTCTCCATCCTTCACAAACCATGGGCTCCTTTTTGCAACACACAATGATAATGCTTTAACCTCTTCATCATCATCGCTGCTTTCATTTTTTCTCCACTTTCCTGGTGCTGGCGATATGTAATCTTTGTTGAGAATCGCACCAAACATTGGTTTTGCCACTAGAGCAGTCTTTAAATGCACATTCATCTTTCGCAGGGTCGAGACATCCATATGTTCAAGCCTTAGGACATCATTCGGAGATTTCTTCAGATCAGGATGTAAAAAATCTAACAACATCTGAATGAATCTTGGATACTGTAGAAACTTTTCTTTCGGAATGTTTTGAACCATCTGAGTGAATATGACTTTTGAAAAGTTGTATGGAAGGTTCAAAACTAATGTTGTAATCATACACATTTGATAATCAACTAAATCGTCAAAACCACCCTTTCGATGACTTAAACCATGAGCTATGACATGTGCGAGATATCTAAATGGAGTGCTCAAGTTTCCCTTCTTGAACGGTGCAGCGTTAACAAATCCCGTATATCCCATTCGATAAAAGCATCCCTTTACCATGTATTCAGAAAACCCCGTCGGGTCGTCTTTGTTATCCTTAAAATCCAAAACCTTCCAAATTAGATCCTCAGTAATCTTCACTGGAATATCAACATCATCAATCTTCACAGCTGAAATAATGGCGTTATCTTCAATACTGTATTCAGCAGCATTCCAAAAATATCTACATGAGAAAGATATGCCGTGTGCCTATCCGTTAAAGCTTTGGTCACTCGGATTCGTGTTAGAAATTCCAGAATATCTCGATATGCTGCAATCTCCGGAATTGAGGCATCTGTGACACAACATATATTGTGGAATGGAGAGAACACAGATTTCTTGGCCTGTACATAAAAGTAACAACCAACCGTTAGAAAATATTAAACATTCAAAAATTTTCCTCAAATATTCGTACAAATCATCTGTTTCGTATGAAACAAACACTTAACTAAAAATTGAATGTTTGAAATGAATTTTGTTCATACGAATCATTTTCTTCGTACGAATTACTTTGCACATTAAACATTTTGTTTTTCAAACTTTATTTCATACGATCCACTTATTTCGTACGAATTAATCACCCGGTTCAACTTTGAACATCAACTTTTAAAAAACTTCTCCGTATGAATTGATTGTTTCGTACGAAACAAACTTCAACTGTCATAACAAAATTTTCATACGAATCAATTCCCTCGTACAAAAACTCATCGTCATCCCAAAATGTCCAAGTATAATCCGAACTCAAAACTTGTTGATTTTAACAAATTGATAGTCGATTTTCAGGTTATTAGAGCCGATTTTAACGATTTTGTGATCAATTTTAAGTTTTACCGGTCTAATTTCCCTAGATCTAAGTTTTAGTCCGATTCATACAAATTTTGGCATTATAACAGCATGATTTTGTCAAAATTACCTTTCCCATTGATAGAGGTGTGCCAATCAACCTCAACAATGTAAATCGCAAGCACAAATAACCAAGAAATAAAGATTTCTGTATCAACTCGCACAAAATTCTCTGAATCGCTCAATAGTACACAGAAAGTGATAACCTTATTTCTGTGCGAATCGAAGAATATTTATACTAGAGACTAGTTTCGCACGAATCAATTTGAATCTCACAAAATATACTCTGTTTCGCACTGAAATGAAGATCTCCGTATGAAATTTTTGTTTCGTGCGAATCAATACTGAAAGTCTTTAAACTTTTCAATTTTATTATTATTTATTTTTTTTGTATTTTTCATTTTTAAGTAATTTTATCTGTTTTACAAATTCACTTGACTAACCAAGTCCAAGTTAATGACCCTGGTTATCCAATTTGGCTTGCAAGTCCAAGTTAATGACCTTGGTTGACCATGTTTGACCAAACAGATTTATTTTAACATGTAAACTTTCAAATTAAGAACTTTCTTGACATTCAAGTATTCTTTTTGCTAAAAGTTAGCTCCCAACCCATGATTTCAGATTTTCCTCAGCAAGATGTTGCTATGAATCCAACCGTCAGTGTTTTTATCATCGGTAAACAAAAATAAGACTATCAAGTTAAGAAAACTGAAAATCTTTTTGAGTTTTGAAATATTTTTCAAAAGTAATAACATATTTTTGTGAATTTTACGTTTTTAGAAGATCATTTCATATATATATATATATATATATATATAAGTCATCAGTACCGTTGATCTAGAAACACCCTTTAAGCTTTTAAACAAATTTACTGTAGGTCCACCTGCGGATGGTGTTAAACCAGTTACTTGTTCATATGACATACACACAAGTGCGGAATCCAAGTGTGCATGCAACCAAAGCAAAGTAAAGAACACAGGGTAACCAAAGATTCACTATCTTGATTAATGATTGAGAACAAGTACAAACATATACACACAATGCTCGTATGACTCAAACAAACTTGCTGTGTTCTTGTGTCTTCGTCTTCAAAGATAACCAACTCAAAGGGTAAGAAGCTCCCTGGTCTGACCAACTAGCTAGCTAACTTTCACACGCAAGTTAACCCTGACTGAGAAGTGCATGTCTGCTTATATAGTGTCCGTCTAGAGTTCGTATGAAACACGAATCTAGACATAAGGAACATACTACACGAGACACATTCCACGGATTTGGTACGAGTCAACTGTTTCGTACGAAATGCTTATTTCATACGAAACAAGTAACACACTTGTTACTCAAGTTATTTCGTACGAATCATATGATTCGTACGAATTCTCTGACTCGCACAGAATCCTTATTTCTGTAGAACGTGTGTAGACATGACGTACACAAGACTTATCAGTATGCACACATGCAACTGATTAACACAGACAAGCTAAGATGTCATACTAGATCAAGATAGAAGGATATCTCGATCTATTCGACACGACCAAACCTATACAGACACTTGAGCAAAGACCGTACAATTACAACTGTAATTAAGGACAAGCGACAGATAAAAAACTGTATCAACAAACTCCCCCTTGGATGTTGCTTGGTCTTCGGTCTTCGAACTTTGGTCTTTATATGTTGGTCTTCACATGAATGGTTTGGAGTATCAACAAACTCCCCCTGAAGATCTGCTATCCATTGATAGATCTGCTATCCAATGATTAGAGCATCAGATCTTCGAACTTCTAAGAAACTTCAAATATTTCTTGTTTCCTCTTCTGACTTGTTAGATTTCTTTGTTGCTGGTCTTTGTTCATGTTCTTTTGTATCAATCTGTACTCAATAGACAAATATAATTAGAACACAACTTTCTCAGGGAATACACACGAAAGACTTATCATAAATTCCTTCATATGATTGTATTCCCTGAACGAGATACACACACTCGTATGAATTCAAGCAGTAGATTTGACAAAAACAAGTGACCAAGTCAAATCAAATGACTAGGTTCATTCATATGAGATACACACACTCAAATGAATTTTAGATTTTGGATTTCTTTGATGGATTACTTGTTGCAAGATATTACTTTATGAAGTTGCAATATCAAACAATTGGTTTTCTGGCGTATCTTGGTAGAAAAATTTCAAGTATCAACTTTGGCTAACTTTCAAAAAGTAATTACATAAGCAACTAAGTAAACTAGACATAAAAACTAAATATACAAATAAACTATATATCTATTTAACAATCATTTTCAAGTTTCAAGGTAAAGGAATCATACCAGCATTTTAATCTTTGTCAAAACGATATTTGGTTTTCAAAATTAAACAGATAAGTATTTAACCATGATTATGTTGGAATCGGTATGCCCAAGACACATATTAAATTGATGTGGCTAGTACGTTATGATCCAAGTCGGGTCATACCCAATAACAAGCTAGACAAACACTTATAATATTTATTTATGATATGATCAAACAAATAAATATTAACAATTAGAATATTTAGAAATTGGTTTTCTAAATAATGCACTTGAGAAACTAATAAATTATATGGATAATTTATTTTAAGAGAATATTTTATATTGTTATTTAATGGGTTAAATAACATTATAAATTGTTATGAGATGTGGCATAAAGTCTTGTATTATGTTATGCTATATTTTATAAAAGTTATAAAATACATATACAAGATTTAAATAAATAAAATTTTCAAATCTTGGGTTAGAAAAGGGCCCTATGGCCGTCCACATGGGGTATCCCCAAGGTGGATTTTCCACCAATAGTATTTCATGCAATCTTCTTGCATATCTCATGTAATCTTCCATAATCCAAGATAAGATCTTGAAGAAGATATATGGAGATTTTATGATCATTCTCTCACAAAACTTTTCATAAGATAATTCAAGTGCAAGAACTCATTCTAGAGCTCTAAATTTTCGGCCAAAGGTGGTTGTCAAGAGGGTATTTCAAGTGAATTCATACCTAGCAATCTTGTGGTGTTTGTTGGAAAGCTTGGGGTATACTAGCTTGACGTCTTCTACTTAGAAGATTACCATTCAAGAAGTATCATCTTTTTCACCTACTTGTTCTTTGGAAGGCAATATTCTAAACACCCTATGGTTGTATTTTTGATAGCATGCGTGTTCATATATGGATCCGGGTTTTTGGTTTTACATATAAAATGGTTTTTATATCTTGTAAGTAACATGTTTTAAATAAATATTCCGCTACGTTTTTATTTTATATGGATAAAATAACTTTGATAAACATGTTCAAGAACCCAACAGTGGTATCGGAGCCGCTTATATGAATGCATGCTTCATAAGATTTAAAATTTTTGGGTTTCGGGTTTGGAGAAACCCTATGGCCGAAAATTTTAATCATGGTTTTCCTTTTGTTTTTCAAGATGTTTATTATACATGCATAAAAGTATCTTAAAGAATTATATCATTTGGATGAATTGTTTGTTTGGACAAAAACTCATCTTTTCGGTTTTTCGCTTGGCCGAAAATTGGGTTATAAAAGGAAACCATTTTTTTTACTCTTGAATTTAAATACATATGTGGATATATATTTTTGGTGTTCATAACCTAGCCATGACCTTGTGTTTAAATACGTTGAATGTTTGTGTTTGTGATTTATATTTAATTATTCAATGCGTTGTACTAATTAATTATCTTTGTTCTTCCATTGAAAAATATGTAATTTATTTATTTTCATTTGGTATGTAAATAAATAGATTAGGTGCATTTTATTTTACTAGAAAAATGTATTAGGATACTTTATTGTAAAAGAAGATCGGTTTTGGTTATGGCCAATTTTGGGCGTAAAGAACTTGATGGTTCTTAATGGGATTTTAGCCCAATGATCAAAACACATTTTTTTGAAGCCCAAAGGAGTTTGGAGCTGAATATAAAGTCCATTTGGAAGCCCAAAGAAAGTGAAGAAATCGCAACACAAAAGGAATACTTGAAGCATTTGGATGCGGGTTCAAGTGGGAGTTCAACGACACATTTTATGTCAATATTCACCCTTTAGGAAGGACCTTTTGGCATACTTGTTTCGGCTAACAAGTGTTGCCAAAAATAGTTGGCTATGGTTATGCACCTATTTTGTTTGTTATGCTTGTATGGTTGTTTTATTTAGGGTTGTTTAGATGATATTTGGATATGCATGCTTAACAACTTATAATCCATAACAAGCTTAAAATTGGTTCTTTAAAAATCATTAAAGTGGTTAATAAAATGGTTTTATTAAATAATGATTTTATAATAAAATGAGTTTTATTAAAAGAACCTTGAAAATTGGTTTTCACAAAGGTACCATGAATTTGAATGCATGCAAATGTATGGTACATAAAGTTTTCTAAAACTAGAATTTTGAAAACATAAAATCCCTTTTATAAAACAAGTCAAACACCATCCTTTTATACAACACTCGAATCACTTGGGAATTCTTTGTGGGATAAAGGTCACCCAACCACATTTGAAGGAACTTGTGTGTTTGAGGTAGGCTTACCATATTTGTGGGATAAAGGTCACCTAACCACTTATATGTGTAAACTTACATGTGTGTGTAAGTAGGACATTTGATTTGGAAACCATGTGCTTAGGGTCACCGAAGCATGGCGTACAAAGGTGTTGATGGGATTAAACATGCCAACTAAACATTAAGATGTTTAACCGATCCCATATGGCTAGAAATTGCAAAGGGTTGCAATTGTCAAACGTTGACTACCTTGTTAATTTAAATAATGGGATAAAGGTCACCTAACCAATATTTAAATGTAACGTTGGATTCTAGATTTTAATTATTAATTGTCTATGAGACACAAAAGGGTATTAATAATTAAAATTTAATAATATCGAAAATACTAAAAATTAAACTTTGTTAAAATTTTGTAGATGGCCACTAACAATGCAAACACAATTACCCAAACCGTCCGTAACCTATCACTAAGAACCATCCTTGAAAAGGATCGTCTCAACCATAACAACTTCATAGATTGGTATCGAAACTTGAGAATCGTTCTCAAGCAAGAAAAGATATCCTATGTGTTGGACGATCCCATTCCCGATGAACCTAACGTGGAAGATGTGGAAGCCTATAACGATTGGGTTAAGTATACCGAGGACTCCATGCAAGCCTCTTGCCTCATGTTCGGAACTATGATTCCCGAGATTCAAAAGGATTTTGAACATCATGGGGCATACGACATGATTACCCAATTGAAGGAAATGTTCCTTCAACAAGCAAGGGTAGAACGCTTCAAAACGGTTCGAGCCCTTCATGCATGTCGTATGGAGGAAACCCAATCGGTCTCATCTTATGTCCTGAAGATGAAAAGCCACATTGATCGCCTCGAAAGGCTTAATTGTCCCGTCTCTAAAGAGTTGGCTATGGATTTGATCCTCAACTATTTAACAAAGAAGTTTGAGACTTTCGTCATGAATTATAACATGAACGGATGGGACAAGAGCATTGGTGAACTTCATGCAATGCTCAAAACTGCCGAGGCGGGCATGGGTAAAAAGGCTTTACCCATTCTAACGATCAATGAGGGAGGCAACAAGAAGAGGCCCTACCCCGACTCCAAGGCAAGTTTTGCCAAAAGGAAGGGTCACGTCAAAGGGAAAGGGAAAGGAAAGGTTAAAGCGGAACCCACAAAACCAAAGGAAAAGAAGCAAAAGGTTGCTTCCCATGACCCATGCTTTGAGTGTGGAGAGATAGGACATTGGAAAAGAAATTGTCCAACCTATCTCAAGGAGTTGAAAAACAAGAGGGATGCGGGGCAAACCTCAGGTACAATCTTTATGATACATATTGACCTTAATGTTATTTCTTCAAACACATGGGTATTAGATACCGGGTGTGGAACTCATATTTGCAATTTGTTGCAGGGGTTCAAAAGAAATAAACATTACAAGAAGGGAGACATTAGTCTCTTCATGGGCAATGGAGCAAAGGTTCAAGTTGAAGCCCGAGGATACTATGTTTTGAAACTTCCAAGTGGTTTGGAAATCATCTTGAAAAATGTTTTGTATGCTCCTAGTTTGACTAGGAACATTATTTCAGTTTCCCTCTTGCTACAATATGGTTTTAATTTAAAGTTTGTAAACTATGACATTTATGTTTTTATGAATGACATGTTTTACTTTAAAGCTATGCCTTCAAATGGTATTGATAAATTGGTTCATGATAATACATTTGATAGTTCAATGTACCAAGCAACTACCAAGAAACTCAAATTAGATTTGATTGATAATCTTTGGCATTGTCGCCTTGGACATATAAACAAAAATCACATGCGAACACTTCGAAAGAATGGTCTTTTGGAAACAAATGGAGATGATTCATTTGATGTATGTGAATCTTGTTTACAAGGCAAAATGACTAAGGCACCCTTCAGTGGCACCTTGAAAGGGCAAAAGACTTATTAGGTATCATACATTCGGATGTATGTGGTCCTTTTAAGCCAATGACGAGGAATGGTGAAAGATACTTCACTAGTTTTACCGACGACTATAGTCGTTATGGTTATGTGTACTTGATAAGACACAAAGATGAAGCATTTGAAATGTTCAAAGATTTCAAAAGTGAAGTAGAAAATCAACTCAAGAAAACAATCAAAGTCCTTCGTACCGATAGAGGAGGTGAATACCTTAGTGATGCTTTTCAAGATCATCTTAGGAGTTGTGGAATTATCTCACAACTTACTCAACCTGGAACACCACAACATAATGGTGTGTTTGAAAGGAGGAATCGAACTCTATTGGATATGGTTCAATCTATGATGGCTAGAAGCACATTGCCTCTATCATTTTGGGGTTACGCTTTGCTCTCTGCGGCCCGTATACTGAATATAGCCCCAACCAAGAAAGTGGATAAGACACCTTTTGAAATATGGCATGGAAAGGCTCCATCATTATCATATTTGAAGGTATGAGGTTGTGAAGCTTATGTGAAGCAATACACCCCAAACAAATTGGAAGAACGATCCACTAAGTGTATCTTTGTAGGATATCCTAAAGATGATATAGGATATTACTTTTACGATCCAAAAGAGGAAAAGGTATTTGTTGCTCGAAAGGGTAAGTTCTTGGAGGCTAAGTTCCTTATGGAAGGAACTAGTAGTAGAACAGTGAAACTTGATGAGGATCAAGAACCACAAGTTGATACACGTTTGGTTGATACTAGCACTCAACAAGAGGTTGTTGAAGAGGATCAAGTGGTTGATCAATACACACAAAATGTTCGCAGATCTGGTAGAATTAGTAATCCACCCGAAAGATATGGATTTTTCATGGATGGATGCTACGTGGTAGATTCGGTTGAACCAACCACATACCATGATGCAATGTCACAATCCAATTGTGACAAATGGCTTAAAGCCATGAACGTAGAGATGCAATCCATGTATGACAACCAAGTATGGGAATTGGTTGTGCCACCTCTTAACTCCAAAGTAGTTGGAAGTAAGTGGGTTTTCAAGAAGAAAACTGATATGCATGGTAACTTGGATACTTATAAAGCGAGACTTGTAGTAAAAGGTTTCACTCAAACTCAAGGGGTTGATTATGATGAGACATTCTCGCCCGTGGTGATGCTAAAGTCAATTAGGATATTATTTGCCATAGCTGCATACTACGATTATGAGATTTGGCAAATGGATGTCAAAACGACTTTCCTCAATGGATAATGAAGATGTCTATATGGTTCAGCCTGAAGGTTTTGTCGATCCAAAACATCCTAACAAAGTATACAAGTTAAAGAAATCAATATATGGATTGAAACAAGCATCTAGAAGTTGGAATCATCGTTTTGATGAAGAAATTAGGAATTTTGGATTCATCAAGAACGCCGATGAAGCTTGTGTGTATAAGAAGGCTAGTGGGAGCATCATCACTTTTCTAGTAATGTATTCTACTATTTGGAAATGATATTCCAACCATGGAAGGTATTAAAACCTGGCTTGGAAGTTGCTTTTCCATTAAGGATCTTAGTGAAGCCGCCTATATTTTGGAAATAAAGATCTATAGGGATAGATCAAGGCGTTTGATAGGTTTGAACCAAAGTGCATACATTGACAAAGTCTTGAAAAGGTTCAAGATGGAGAACTCTAAGAAAGGTTTGGTACCTATTCAAAAGGGAACGATATTGAATGCGTCTCAATGTCCAAGCTCAATGGATGAGCAAGAGAGAATGAAAGGAGTCCCATATGCGTCTGCTATAGGATCCATCATGTAGCAATGATATGCACTAGACCAGACGTGTCATACGCCTTAAGTATGACAAGTAGATACCAGCAGAATCCAGGTAACAGTCATTGGATGGCTATTAAAAGCATATTGAAATACCTTAGAAGGAGTAAGGATATGTTTCTAATATATGGATCTGGTGAAGAGAAACTCATTGTAAATGGTTACATGGATGCGAGTTTCCAAACTGACCGAGATGGTTCTCGATCACAATCTGGGTATGTCTTCATTTTGAATGGAGCTACAGTCTCTTGGAAGAGCTCGAAGCAGGATGTTGTTGCATTGTCCACTACAGAATCAGAATACATCGCCGCTTCATTGGAAGCACAAGAAGCTGCATGGTTGAAGAAATTCATAGCCGACCTAGGGGTAGTCCCTACCATTCAGGATCCCCTAGAAATCTTTTGTGATAACGAGCGTGCAATTGCACAAATTAAGGAACCTCGTGCACATCAAAAGACTAGGCACATTGAGCGGAGATTCAACTACATAAGGGATGAAGTTGAAAAGGGAAAGATATGTATTCGCAAAGTTCACACCGATCAAAACACTGCGGATCCTCTCACGAAGCTCCTTGAACGGCCAAAGCATGAGGGTCATACTTGTGCCTTAGGACTTCGATATTCTAGTGATTGGATTTGATCTATTTAGTATTTGGATATCAGAACAATTATTATTATGACTTATTTAATGATTATGGCATTTTGAGTTATGTTCCATTTTAGCATGTCCGAAGTCGATCATATTTGTGGGAACAAATATGAAGGTAAGACTATTATGAACTCGGATTGGTGGATATTCATTAGGTATGAATATAGAGCAAAGTGTTGCTGCCAAAGTTCATAGATATTTGTGGGATACAAATATTGGACTGACCCGCTCTCAAGTATTACTACATGGAGTCTTAGTGATTGATCATAAGTAATTTTGAGTAAAGGAGAATATCATAGTATCCTCTAACCTGAGATACATATTGGGTCTTGATATTCACCAAATGTTATACTTGGACTTAGTTCTTTGCTGTTCTGAAATATGGCAGTACAAAAGGCTAAGCTCAGGTGTGGTACGAGGTGATTGTGAGAGACGTATGTAGTCAAGATGGGATTTGTTCCTCTTATTCGTTGAGAGTAAGATTTCTGAGGCCTGCTAAAGTTAAATCAACAGAGAATGATCACTCTATGTCTCTAGATTTTACATGACATCTGTAACGAAAGGATAAATGATCGTTTCACCTAAATCATGTTCAAGTAAGGGACTTGAAGGGGATGATGTTATTGAATGGCACTTCGTCATACGTATTAGGGGTAGTAAACCGTTGTTAGGCGGTATTTACTACTTGCATCAATTTTATATGTATCTTGTGCAAGTGGGAGATTGTTGGAATCGGTATCCCCAAGACACATATTAAATTGATGTGGCTAGTACGTTATGATCCAAGTCGGGTCATACCCAATAACAAGCTAGACAAACACTTATAATATTTATTAATGATATGATCAAACAAATAAATATTAACACTTAGAATATTTAGAAATTGGTTTTCTAAATAATTGCACTTGAGAAACTAATAAATTATATGGATAATTTATTTTGAGAGAATATTTTATATTGTTATTTAATAGGGTTAAATAACATTATAAATTGTTATGAGATGTTGCATAAAGTCTTGTATTATGTTATGCTATATTTTATAAAAGTTATAAAATACATAGGTAAGATTTAAATAAATAAAATTTTCAAATCTTGGGTTGGAAAAAGGGCCCTATGGCCGTCCACATGGGGTATCCCCAAGGTGGATTTTTCACCAATAGTATTTCATGCAATCTTCTTGCATATCTCATGTAATCTTCCATAGTCCAAGATAAGATCTTGAAGACGATATATGGAGATTTTATGATCATTCTCTCACAAAACTTTTCATAAGGTAATTCAAGTGCAAGAACTCATTCTAGAGCTCTAAATTTCGGCCAAAGGTGGTTGTCAAGAGGGTGTTTCAAGTGAGTTCATAAGTGTAGAAATCCTAGCAATCTTGTGGTGTTTGTTGGAAAGCTTGGGGTATACTAGCTTGAGGTCTTCTACTTAGAAGATTACCATTCAAGGTAGTATTCTAAACACCCTATGGTTGTATTTTTGATAGCATGCATGTTCATATATGGATCCGGGTTTTTGGTTTTACATATAAAATGGGTTTTATATCTTGTAAGTAACATGTTTTAAATAAATATTCCGCTGCGTTTTTATTTTATATGGATAAAATAACTTTGATAAACATGTTCAAGAACCCAACAGATTATCGGTATTGTTGTCCACGGAAGCTCAGACTTATCAGATGTAATCATAATTAGGAGATATGATCAAGATATGCACGAGAGAAAATCTTACTTTGTGAGTATACTGCTTTATCATCTGTTTTGACATATATGAATGATGTGAGATACTCACTTATTTTTTATTGAAAACAAGCCCTTTGTGATTTAATCACTTATTGATGAGGAACTTGATTTTCATATGCATCAGGGCACAGGAGTAAGTCCAGTGAACAGGTTAGTACCATCGTACCGACAAAGAGACGAACTTAGCTCCCGCATAAAGCTGTGATATTTTATCACTTATTTTGAGGATGTGATATTTTTATCACTTATTTGATGGTCGTATGCAGTATATACACGTATGTATGATATCATGGAAATTCTAGACTTGCGCCACCGTTATTTTTCGGCAAAAGATTCAACCATGATATCCAGATGATAAGCCAGCATAAAGACTGTATATCTCAGAACCTCGGCACTCTATCAGACGAAATTTTCGGTACCAAGACATATGCCAATGAATGGTTCCCACCTGGCGTTCTGTCTATTAAGTTTATATCAACATCCACATTTTAGTCTAATTGTGAGCCTACCGATACATCATTAGTAAAGCTACTTATCAATCTTCTTTCTATGCTTTTTAACCATTTTTGACAGATTTACCTGTGAATTTCATCATCTTCAACTTATCCAAGAAACGCATTTTTTTATTTTTCTAATGTTTTTGTATTTTTCTGAATTTTCTCCCCCTTAAACAAAGAAGGTAAATAAAAGACATATTTTTGTATTTTCTTAAACTTACTCCCCTAAAATATAAAACTGAAAATCTTTTTGTAGTTTTAGATTTTTAGAAAAGTATTTACAAAAATAGTTAGCCATGGTTGAGTTACTCGGGTTTCACCTTGATGCCATTGACCAAAAGTAGATAATCAAAACGTGATTTATCAAAGGCTTTGGTAAAAAAGGTCGGCACGTTGGTGATTAGTGTGGATTTTAACGACATCGATAAGTCTCTTTTCATAACATGGTTAGGAAACCTCAGGACCACAGACCTACCGGAAATCAAAAATCATTTCCATCAGCAGGTCTAAGATCCAAGACTCCTGTTAGGAGTGATGGATACTAGATGGATGTCCCTGTGGTTGATGAATCTGGAAGACCCAAGACCATTAAGGCTTGGGTCCCCCAATCTAACTAATTTTGTTGGGTTGTGTAGGAGCTGCTAAGGAGGATTATCAACTTGTGGTATGTTGATAGTGGCTGCTCCAGGTACATGACGGGGGATGCGGGTTGTTAACTGAGTTTGAGAATATAGATGGTGGTTATGTGAATTTTGCAGGTGCTAAAGGAGGGCACATTACAGGTCGAGGAAAAGTGACCAACGGGAAGATCACACTGGACAAAGTGAACTATGTTGAGCAGCTGAAGCACAATCTGATGAGTGTGTCCTAAGTCTGCGACAAGGGTCACTCGGTCCACTTTAGTAAGTCTGAAGCTCTGGTGTTGAAACCTGGTTTGGTGATACCGTATTATTGGATAGTTGAGAGAGCCAAGGAGAAACGACACTATGTCATGGACATGGGTGCTAAGGATTCTTCCACTGTGGTGGCGTGTTTACTATCAAAAGCATCTGAGGCTGAGTCATTGATGTGGCACAGACGCATGGCCCACATCCATTACCGAAAAATGAATATATTATTAAAAATGGTTTAGTGGAAGGGGTGCCAGTGCAGAGGTTTCATGTGGAAGATAAATGTCTTCCATGTCAAAAGGGAAAACAACATAAGAAACCTCACAAGTCTAAAACATTAAATTCCATAGATGCCCTTATGAATTACTTCATATGGATATATTTGGTCCGGTGAACGTAAGGAGTACAGGTGCAAAGTAATATTGTTTAGTTGTCACAAATGATTACTCACGATATTCATGGGTTTTCTTTTTAGGTACAAAAGATGAGACAACGGAGATGCTAATAGATCTTTTTACAAAATTGGAAAATGTCCATGATGCATGGATTAAGAGGATAAGGAGTGATAATGGCACAGAGTTCAAGAATCAGATTCTAGATCTCTATTGTCTGCACAAGGGAATTGAACATCAATATTCTGCTCCTTATACACCTCAACAGAATGGAGTCGCTGAGAGGAAAAACAGGATGATAATTGAAGCCGCTAGGACTATGCTATCTGATTCAAAGCTTCCTGTTCTTTTCTGGGGAGAAGCTGTGAACACAGCTTGTTATGTCATGAACAAAGTTTTGACGCGTAAACGGTTGAACAAAACATGTCACGAACTAGTGTTTAACCGAAACCAAACTTAAAATGCTTTGAACCATTTGGATTACCTTGCACCATTGTGCGAAACAAAGATAAGCAAAAATTCGATGAGGTAGCTGATGAGGGTTACTTTCTAGGCTATATGCATGGAACACCGAACAAAAGGGTTTTTAATCTTAAAACTGGTAAAATTGAGGTTGTGTTTAACATGGAAATCACTAGTTATTCACCTCAATAATCAACGAGTGGTCCTGCTATATTATATGATTATGACAGTGGTTTTAAATCATTAAATATTCCTGATTTTTCAAATGCAGATGAGTCTCAAGTAATCCAATATGTGATCAGTGAAGATGGAGAGTGTGACTCCATGCCTAGATCGAGTAGATCGATGACAGATGCTCTAGAAACTTCTTCCAGTGCAGCTCCACAAGACTCCAGTGATAGTGAGTTCTAATTACCTTTTAAATTTTCAGATTTGAAAATATTACAAATTCTTAAAATCACAAAGCTTTGAAAAACACGAGAAACAATCAAAAACAGTTTCGTGCGAGACAACTGTTTCGCACGAAATAGTTGTTAAGTATTGATCAGATGTTTCCTGCGAATTAGATGATTCGTGCAGAATATATGTTTCGTGCGGATCAGATGAATCACACTAATCTTTTTCAGTCGCACCAAATGTTTTGTTCAGCGTTTTTCAGAGGAATCTTTTCAGAAATGGTTAGGTGAGAAATTTCCTTTTTTGTTTAGACCTGCTTTTTCGAAAATACCTGTTGTCTTACCCACTTTTAGTTAAAACATCAGTTTTAACAGTCTATAGTGCAAGTCCAGATCCAAGTCAGAAAATGTCAACCCTACCAAAACTAATCAGATTAAAATTTCACACGCAAGTCAACCCTGACTGAGAAGTGCATGTCTTCTTATATAGTGTCCGCCTAGAGTTCGTACGAAACACGAATCCAGACATAAGGAACATACTATTTCACACGAGACACAGTCCAGGGATTTGATACGAGTCAATTGTTTCGTACGAAATGCTTATTTCGTAGGAAACAAGTAACACACTTGTTACTCAAGTTATTTTATTTCGTAGGAAACAAGTAACACACTTGTTACTCAAGTTATTTCGTACGAATCCTGTGATTCGTACGAATTCTCTGACTCGCACAGAATCCTTATTTCTGTAGAACGTATGTAGACATGATGTACACAAGACTTATCAGTATGCACACATGCAACTGATTAACATAGACAAGCTAAGATGTCATACTAGATCAAGATAGAAGGATATCTCGATCTATTCGACATGACCAAACCTATATAGACACTTGAGTAAAGACCGTACAATTACAACTATAATTAAGAACAAGCGACAAACATAAAACTGTATCAACATTTACATTGATTGAAAATATATTTGTCCATTTAAACCCCTTCTCGTTTCTCAACTATTTCAAGATATGTTAATTTAACATTAGAAACATGAAATAACTGTGTTTCCCATCTCGGAATATACTACCGTAACAAGATTCCCAGAATGTCATTTTACAGGTGAATATATATTGAATTGATATTTGTATATTTGGTAAATGCGAGACCTTGAGAGCTCAGGTTAGTACTTCCGTACAGACAGAGAGATGAAGGCTCGTCTTTAGGTGGTGTTCCATTAAGGAATCTTTTATACTGCAAATGTCATAATTGCTTAAGACATAACCATATTTTCATGCAGCTTTTGGGAAATAATGCGAAAATTTTATTGGAGTTCTAGGCCCTTGCTTCTGCAAAATCAGAAGAACTTGAATAATGCCCCAGATATCAATCAAATATAAAGACCTAGTATCGCAAAATCTGGCATTCTCTCAAACGAAATTTTAGAGTACTAAGTCCATATATCCGAAAGATGTTAACCCACAAGTTAATCAGTTTTGCTTTTTAGGTTTATATCTTGAAAACGATTTACTGAACGAGGGAAGTCTATTGGCATATCAATAGTAAGACTTGCTTAATTACTTTTAAACAATACATTTCTTTAGCATACTATGACTATCATTTTTGATTTACTATGAAACTCTTTTTACACAAAACTCTTTTTGCCTTTTTAATGTTTTTGTATTTTCCTCAAACATTCTCCCCCTAAAATCAAAAACATATTTTTGGATTTTTAAGAATTTATAAGAAAGAATGTACAGAAAAACGTTTAACCGATGACAAATTCACATTAAGTCATCATCATCCTCAAACTCAACCTCAAACACATCCCCTGAGTTCATATTTTTTAAACCATTTAGCTTTAACAAATTATTAAACTTTGTTTTATCAAAAGCTTTGGTATAAAAATCTGCTTTTTGGTCATCAGTGTGGATTTTCTCAATTCGCACCAACTTTTTCTCGTAGCAATCACGGATAAAGTGGTGTCGAATCTCGATGTGTTTAGTGCGTGAGTGTTGGCATGAGTTTTTAGTGATATCGATCGCGACCTGATTATCTACATATATAGGCGTATCAAGAAATTGCAAACCGAAATCTCTCATCTGTTGCTGTATCCAGAGAATCTGAGCACAACAACTGGATGCCGAAACGTATTCAGCCTCACAAGTAGAGAGTGCGACTGCAGTTTGTTTCTTGGACTGCCACGTTACCAAACGAGTTCCGAAGAACTGGCCGCCGACCATTGTAGACTTTGTATTCAGTTTGCAGTATCCGAAATCAGAATCCGAGTATCCTGCAAGATTAAAATCATCATGTCTAGGGTACCACAAACCGGTGCTTGGAAAACCCTTCAGATATCTCAGTATGTCTTCAAGTTGAAGCCCGAGGATACTATGTTTTGAAACTTCCAAGTGGTTTGGAAATCATCTTGAAAAATGTTTTGTATGCTCCTAGTTTGACTAGGAACATTATTTCAGTTTCCCTCTTGCTACAATATGGTTTTAATTTAAAGTTTGTAAACTATGACATTTATGTTTTTATGAATGACATGTTTTACTTTAAAGCTATGCCTTCAAATGGTATTGATAAATTGGTTCATGATAATACATTTGATAGTTCAATGTACCAAGCAACTACCAAGAAACTCAAATTAGATTTGATTGATAATCTTTGGCATTGTCGCCTTGGACATATAAACAAAAATCACATGCGAACACTTCGAAAGAATGGTCTTTTGGAAACAAATGGAGATGATTCATTTGATGTATGTGAATCTTGTTTACAAGGCAAAATGACTAAGGCACCCTTCAGTGGCACCTTGAAAGGGCAAAAGACTTATTAGGTATCATACATTCGGATGTATGTGGTCCTTTTAAGCCAATGACGAGGAATGGTGAAAGATACTTCACTAGTTTTACCGACGACTATAGTCGTTATGGTTATGTGTACTTGATAAGACACAAAGATGAAGCATTTGAAATGTTCAAAGATTTCAAAAGTGAAGTAGAAAATCAACTCAAGAAAACAATCAAAGTCCTTCGTACCGATAGAGGAGGTGAATACCTTAGTGATGCTTTTCAAGATCATCTTAGGAGTTGTGGAATTATCTCACAACTTACTCAACCTGGAACACCACAACATAATGGTGTGTCTGAAAGGAGGAATCGAACTCTATTGGATATGGTTCAATCTATGATGGCTAGAAGCACATTGCCTCTATCATTTTGGGGTTACGCTTTGCTCTCTGCGGCCCGTATACTGAATATAGCCCCAACCAAGAAAGTGGATAAGACACCTTTTGAAATATGGCATGGAAAGGTTCCATCATTATCATATTTGAAGGTATGAGGTTGTGAAGCTTATGTGAAGCAATACACCCCAAACAAATTGGAAGAACGATCCACTAAGTGTATCTTTGTAGGATATCCTAAAGATGATATAGGATATTACTTTTACGATCCAAAAGAGGAAAAGGTATTTGTTGCTCGAAAGGGTAAGTTCTTGGAGGCTAAGTTCCTTATGGAAGGAACTAGTAGTAGAACAGTGAAACTTGATGAGGATCAAGAACCACAAGTTGATACACGTTTGGTTGATACTAGCACTCAACAAGAGGTTGTTGAAGAGGATCAAGTGGTTGATCAATACACACAAAATGTTCGCAGATCTGGTAGAATTAGTAATCCACCCGAAAGATATGGATTTTTCATGGATGGATGCTACGTGGTAGATTCGGTTGAACCAACCACATACCATGATGCAATGTCACAATCCAATTGTGACAAATGGCTTAAAGCCATGAACGTAGAGATGCAATCCATGTATGACAACCAAGTATGGGAATTGGTTGTGCCACCTCTTAACTCCAAAGTAGTTGGAAGTAAGTGGGTTTTCAAGAAGAAAACTGATATGCATGGTAACTTGGATACTTATAAAGCGAGACTTGTAGTAAAAGGTTTCACTCAAACTCAAGGGGTTGATTATGATGAGACATTCTCGCCCGTGGTGATGCTAAAGTCAATTAGGATATTATTTGCCATAGCTGCATACTACGATAATGAGATTTGGCAAATGGATGTCAAAACAACTTTCCTCAATGGATAATGAAGATGTCTATATGGTTCAGCCTGAAGGTTTTGTCGATCCAAAACATCCTAACAAAGTATACAAGTTAAAGAAATCAATATATGGATTGAAACAAGCATCTAGAAGTTGGAATCATCGTTTTGATGAAGAAATTAGGAATTTTGGATTCATCAAGAACGCCGATGAAGCTTGTGTGTATAAGAAGGCTAGTGGGAGCATCATCACTTTTCTAGTAATGTATTCTACTATTTGGAAATGATATTCCAACCATGGAAGGTATTAAAACCTGGCTTGGAAGTTGTTTTTCCATTAAGGATCTTAGTGAAGCCGCCTATATTTTGGAAATAAAGATCTATAGGGATAGATCAAGGCGTTTGATAGGTTTGAACCAAAGTGCATACATTGACAAAGTCTTGAAAAGGTTCAAGATGGAGAACTCTAAGAAAGGTTTGGTACCTATTCAAAAGGGAACGATATTGAATGCGTCTCAATGTCCAAGCTCAATGGATGAGCAAGAGAGAATGAAAGGAGTCCCATATGCGTCTGCTATAGGATCCATCATGTAGCAATGATATGCACTAGACCAGACGTGTCATACGCCTTAAGTATGACAAGTAGATACCAGCAGAATCCAGGTAACAGTCATTGGATGGCTATTAAAAGCATATTGAAATACCTTAGAAGGAGTAAGGATATGTTTCTAATATATGGATCTGGTGAAGAGAAACTCATTGTAAATGGTTACATGGATGCGAGTTTCCAAACTGACCGAGATGGTTCTCGATCACAATCTGAGCTATGTCTTCATATGACATACACACAAGTGCGGAATCCAAGTGTGCATGCTACCAAAGCAAAGTAAAGAACACGGGGTAACCAAAGATTCACTATCTTGATTAATGATTGAGAACAAGTACAAACATATATACACAATGCTCGTATGACTCAAACAAACTTGTTGTGTTCTTGTGTCTTTGTCTTCAGAGATAACCAACTCAAAGGGTAAGAAGCTCTCTAGTCTGACCAACTAGCTAGCTAACTTTCACACGCAAGTCAACCCTGACTGAGAAGTGCATGTCTTCTTATATAGTGTCCGCCTAGAGTTCGTACGAAACACGAATCCAGACATAAGGAACATACTATTTCACACGAGACACAGTCCAGGGATTTGATACGAGTCAATTGTTTCGTACGAAATGCTTATTTCGTAGGAAACAAGTAACACACTTGTTACTCAAGTTATTTTATTTCGTAGGAAACAAGTAACACACTTGTTACTCAAGTTATTTCGTACGAATCCTGTGATTCGTACGAATTCTCTGACTCGCACAGAATCCTTATTTCTGTAGAACGTATGTAGACATGATGTACACAAGACTTATCAGTATGCACACATGCAACTGATTAACATAGACAAGCTAAGATGTCATACTAGATCAAGATAGAAGGATATCTCGATCTATTCGACATGACCAAACCTATATAGACACTTGAGTAAAGACCGTACAATTACAACTATAATTAAGAACAAGCGACAAACATAAAACTGTATCAACATTTACATTGATTGAAAATATATTTGTCCATTTAAACCCCTTCTCGTTTCTCAACTATTTCAAGATATGTTAATTTAACATTAGAAACATGAAATAACTGTGTTTCCCATCTCGGAATATACTACCGTAACAAGATTCCCAGAATGTCATTTTACAGGTGAATATATATTGAATTGATATTTGTATATTTGGTAAATGCGAGACCTTGAGAGCTCAGGTTAGTACTTCCGTACAGACAGAGAGATGAAGGCTCGTCTTTAGGTGGTGTTCCATTAAGGAATCTTTTATACTGCAAATGTCATAATTGCTTAAGACATAACCATATTTTCATGCAGCTTTTGGGAAATAATGCGAAAATTTTATTGGAGTTCTAGGCCCTTGCTTCTGCAAAATCAGAAGAACTTGAATAATGCCCCAGATATCAATCAAATATAAAGACCTAGTATCGCAAAATCTGGCATTCTCTCAAACGAAATTTTAGAGTACTAAGTCCATATATCCGAAAGATGTTAACCCACAAGTTAATCAGTTTTGCTTTTTAGGTTTATATCTTGAAAACGATTTACTGAACGAGGGAAGTCTATTGGCATATCAATAGTAAGACTTGCTTAATTACTTTTAAACAATACATTTCTTTAGCATACTATGACTATCATTTTTGATTTACTATGAAACTCTTTTTACACAAAACTCTTTTTGCCTTTTTAATGTTTTTGTATTTTCCTCAAACATTCTCCCCCTAAAATCAAAAACATATTTTTGGATTTTTAAGAATTTATAAGAAAGAATGTACAGAAAAACGTTTAACCGATGACAAATTCACATTAAGTCATCATCATCCTCAAACTCAACCTCAAACACATCCCCTGAGTTCATATTTTTTAAACCATTTAGCTTTAACAAATTATTAAACTTTGTTTTATCAAAAGCTTTGGTATAAAAATCTGCTTTTTGGTCATCAGTGTGGATTTTCTCAATTCGCACCAACTTTTTCTCGTAGCAATCACGGATAAAGTGGTGTCGAATCTCGATGTGTTTAGTGCGTGAGTGTTGGCATGAGTTTTTAGTGATATCGATCGCGACCTGATTATCTACATATATAGGCGTATCAAGAAATTGCAAACCGAAATCTCTCATCTGTTGCTGTATCCAGAGAATCTGAGCACAACAACTGGATGCCGAAACGTATTCAGCCTCACAAGTAGAGAGTGCGACTGCAGTTTGTTTCTTGGACTGCCACGTTACCAAACGAGTTCCGAAGAACTGGCCGCCGACCATTGTAGACTTTGTATTCAGTTTGCAGTATCCGAAATCAGAATCCGAGTATCCTGCAAGATTAAAATCATCATGTCTAGGGTACCACAAACCGGTGCTTGGAAAACCCTTCAGATATCTCAGTATGTGTTTGACAGCAAGCAGGTGTGACTGTTTTGCATTAGACTGATAACGGGAGCACAGGCACGTTGGATACATGATATCTGGTCGAGAAGCTGTAAGATACATCAAGGATCCGATCGTGGAGCGATATAAAGTTTCATCAACTCTTTCTCCAATAAGATCTGGACAAATGCCGTGATTTGGAGCTAACGGGGTAGATGCTGGTTTAGCTCCTATCATATCGAATTTCTCCAATATGTCATGAACATATTTCGTCTGATGAATAAAAATACCATCAGGCAATTGATCAACCTGAAGTCTTAGAAAGAACTTCATCTCCCCCATTGCGCTCATTTCAAATTTGCGCTTCATGACTTCTTCAAAGTTTTTACACAGCTTATCATTTGTCGATCCAAAGATAATATCATCCACATATATCTGTACGATGATTAAATGCCCATCTACTTCCTTTGTGAATAGAGTAGAATCTATTGTTCCCCTGATAAAGCCATTGTCTAGAAGATGACTCGATAACGTTTCATACCAAGCTCTCGGGGCTTGATGAAGACCATATAAGGCTTTATTCAGAAGGTAGCCTTTATTTTTGTGCACTGGATCAACGAACCCTGGTGGTTGGCCGACGTACACCTCCACTTTCTTTTTTCCGTATAGGAAAGCAGATTTAACTCTAATTGGTACACCTTGAACCCTTTCCACGAGGCAAAGGACAAGAATATGCGAATCGCTTCAAGACGAGCAACTGGGGCGTAGACTTCGGTATAATCTATCCCTTCTTGCTGATGAAAACATTGAACCACAAGTCGAGCTTTGTTGCGTGCCACAACTCCTCGATCGTCTCTTTTGTACTTGAAGATCCATCTTGTGTTAATCTTTTTGTGATGATCTGGCTGGTCAACAAGTTTCTAGACTCCAAGTTTCTGGAATTGAAGTAACTCGTCTTGCATTGCATCCACCCAACTTTCTTTTTTTAACGCGTCTTTCCAGCTTCCTGGTTCAACCTGAGAAACAAAACAACTATGAGAAAATCGAACTTGAAGTGGAGCAATACTTGTATAAAAACAGCTTAGATCTTTATTGATCTGATTGCGAGTTTGTACTTCAGTTTGTAAGCTGCCTAGATGTTCTCTGACGGATGGTATGAAAGTGTTCTTGGTATAACTTCGGTTGGAATCTACATGTGGTTGCAAATTTGTTAGAATTTCATCGACAACCGGTACAGATGAAGAAGCTTTATTCCTAGCATTAGATTGATTAGCCTATTGTTTCAGAAAGCTTTCAATCTGTTCAGATCCTTCATCAGAACTGGATCCTCCATCATCGAAAGTTGGTACCCGTTCAGAGTTAGCATCTGCATTTGGCGGGGCAGATGATTCAGTAGTATTGATATTTGGTGCAAGAATCGGATTTTGAACAGAAGAGCTTTGACCGACATCAGACGTGTTGACTGGTAATGATGTAGAAATCGCAAATGGTCTAGGAACTTGTTCTTGATTAGATAACTGATGTTGTTGAAATAACATAACAAGTTCGTCTTCTATTGGCACATCTGGTAGATCAAACGAATCCCACAAACCATCATAGTTAAACAACCACGGATCCCCAGGTTTCTGCGTAGGCGTTGTATATCTTTGATAATCTATGTTCTGCGCTAGAACTACCTGGTTCAGACTCGGCAAGAAAACACGTTTTTGAGGAGTAGCGTAACCAACAAAGAAACCTTCCAAGGATTTGGCTCCAAATTTACCAGCCGGGTCCAAGACAGTACACGGTGATCCAAAAGGTTCCAAAAATGCTATGTTAGGCTTTCTTTCATTTAGTAACTCGAAACATGTCTTTTTGTGATGCTTAACTGTCAACACACAATTTAGGGTATAGCATGTTGATGCTATTGCTTCACTCCAAAAGTTGATCGGTAATTTCGAATAAGCTAACATTGTTCTAGCAATTTCTATCAAAGTGCGATTCTTTCGTTTAGCTACTCCATTTTGTTATGGAGTATAGGGGGCGCTGAATGCATGAAGAATCCCCTTTTCATTGCAGAACTCTTGCATCTTCTTATTCTTAAACTCCGTTCCATTATCACTGCGAATTCTCTTAATGGGTAAATGATATAAATTTTTGAGTTTTCTAAAGAGGATCATAAGAGTTTCAAATGTTTCATCCTTACTCTCCAGAAAGAACACCCATGAAAATCAAGAATAATCATCTGTAACGAAAAGACAGTATAGATCTCCAGAAATACTTTTGACATTGACTGGTACAAAGAGATCCACGTGTAGTCCTTCTAGTGGTAGCTTTATCGAATTCAACAGCTTTCTTGGGTGTGATTTCTTATGCTGCTTCCCCTTTTTGCAGCTAAGACAATCATCTGATAGATGAAACTTTTCAAATTGACACCCTCCACTAAGTCGTTATGCACAAGAAAATTCATCTTTCGAAGATGAATGTGCCCCATTTTTCGATGCCATAAAATTGACTCTTTCTCGGTAGCTTTGGAAACAAGGTATTGAACTTTCTTTGACATGGTAGAAGCGATGCACATGTCAAGAACATATAAATCATTTTCTCTCAGAGCTCGCATCAAAATCCATTCTTCTGGAATCCTGAAACTGGGTTATAAGATTAGACATTCTTTATCATTGAAATGTGTCGTGAACTTCTTGTCACCAATTTGCGAGATACTAAGCAGATTGTTCTCAAGTTCAGCAATATAGTTCACTTTATCAAACAATACAACTCCGTTCGAGAGAATCCCTTCTCCGACAATTCTACCTCCCTGCGTTCCAGCAAATCCTACATATCCTCCACGAATAGCTTTAACATCATTGAGCAACGCAAGCATTCCTGTCATGTGGCGAGACCTCCACTATCCATGATCCATTTTGACAATATCGAACGTTGGAGCCCCTGCACACATGATTATCAAAACTTGTTTAAAAAAGAAACCCAAGCCTGTTTGGTCTTGGGTGGATTTGGTATATCAAATTTTGGACTCAGTTTTTTTTGGAATAGATGGTTTGTGTTCAACCTTGGATGATTTGATTTTGACAATTTTAGCAACCCATTTCTGTGTTTGTGGTTTAGCTCTTTTAACATAAATTTTGAATCTACTTGTTGAATTTTGTGTGATGTTTCACCAATTTGAAATTTAGATTGAGGTTGAATAGTTGGTTTAACATTTTGATGAGGTTCAATATTTCTTTTAAGAATTTGTTTCGGCATGAACATGGGTGCTTTTTGCTTTTCATCCTTGGTGAATTTTTTTGGAGAAGAAACCGGTTTTGAACTTTCTTCTGAGCAGTAACGTGCGATATTCCCAACTTTCTTATATTTAAAGCATGTCCTGCTCTCCTTATGAACAGAGGTATCCAAAACCTGTTTCTGTTTTTGTTTCT
Organism: Scalesia atractyloides; assembly: GCA_947069175.1. Lineage (NCBI taxonomy): Eukaryota > Viridiplantae > Streptophyta > Magnoliopsida > Asterales > Asteraceae > Scalesia > Scalesia atractyloides. The sequence goes on from CAMTDV010000023.1 coordinate 64,449,726, forward strand.
CTTTTTCTTTAAGAAAATCATCATTTGATTGAGTTCCGATAACCTCCTTTTCTTTCTCGGTTGTTTTCCCAAAAACAAAATTGATTTTCTTTGTAAAGTTCAATTTTTGGAACTTGTTGGTTTTATGTTGCTTCTGGAAACCCAATCCTGCTCGTTTGTTTTCCGGATAATCTCCATTTTTACGATGGTAGGGTCAGTTGTCTATTTTTGATTTAGAATAGAAAGATGCATCATGTTTATCTAAATCATCATGACTTACCTCCATAAGCTTGAACATTTTATCTACACAATCCTTTTTCACATTCTTGGTTGGAAAGTCCTCATCCAAAAATAGTTTATCAGACCCTTTCATTTTATAAACTATGACATTGGGATCAACATTTAAACTATTTTCTGATATATCATCAGACTTTGACTTCTCAGATTGTTCAGGCTCAGACACTTCAGATTCATTTTTAACACTTTTTAACCACATTATTTACCACTTCAGAGTCACATTGACCATTATTTTTAGTGTAAGTTACATCGATATCCGCAGGCAGCTGTTCAGGTTTCAATTTAAGATTTAGCGCCTTTTCCACCCCAGATGGATTTTTGCATGCATAACTGTTCCACATGAGTGGTGGAACTCGATCATAACTGGCACTTTTTGTTTCACCAATTTTAGATTCTTCAGAATTTTCAATTTTTGGTAAAATGTGATCTATGACGTATGAGCTTGTGGAATAACTAATTAACAATTTGTTAACTCGTTCAGTTTCAATTCTCATTTTCTCAAGCTCACTTTTGAGCTTAGCAATAGTGTTTAGATGAATATTAATAGCCATTTGTTTATCCATCACTGTTGCTTTAAGCATCATAAGTGTTGCGTCATTTTCTCTGAGTGTTTTATTATATTGTTTAACAGACGCACTCAATTTGTCATAAGCTTCCTTTGTGGATTTGTAATCACTTGACAAATTGTCTGTTAAACTTTGCAATTCAGCAAATCTTTTATCCTTTACAAGACACTCACCACACGGCTCTTCACACTTTAAACAAGATTTTTCATTCACACTCTCAGATGACTTGTTTACCTCATTGCCATTGGCCATGCATGCTTTAATGATGTCTTCTTTCAACCTTTCCTTTTTCTCATCAGCTTAACTTCTTCAACCGATTTCTTTTGCTCTTCATCTGTTGAATGTTGGCTAGGTACAAAATTACCTGCAAAAGTTTTTAAAACATCGTTAGGCAAAAGATGTTTGAATGGACCATTCAAAAGTTCTTCCTCCTCTGATGAAGTATGATAGTAATAATCGTCATCATCAGGTCCTTCATCAAACGATGCTCCCGATTCTTCTTCCGGTTCCTTAATAATTTCAGCCACCAATGCCAAACTTTCTCCTTTTGAAATAAACTTGTTCCAATTAAACCCTTCGTCTTTTTGTGTAACAACCAATGCCTTATCTTTAGTTTCAGGTTGCTTATCTTCAATCGGCACGATTCTTGTTCTTGGTTGAGGTCGGTGGTAGATTGCTCTTTTGTAATAGTCATCGGCGAAAGGATTATGATTTCCTTGAACCTCTCGGTTTGGACATTCTCTTTTAAAGTGACCTTTCTCCCGACACTTGAAACAAGTAACTTTGGATTTATCAAATCCATGTTTCCCATCCAAACCTCCCAAATTTTCTTTACTAGTGATTTCCATAAATCTCTGTGCACGTCGAACGATTGAAGCCATACACCATTTTATATCTACAACTCCATTTCAACTGGATTAATTTGATCGTAATCTTCACGTGTCATTTCAGAATTTCTGATCTTTCCAGCAACAAGACTGTCATATGACTCAAGAACTGAAGCAAGTAGAGACATATGTTATTTTGCTGTCTTTTCGTCAAAATTTTGCGTGTTCTGAAAATCAAAGGCAATATTGCATTGCAAAACTCTTTGATTTGCATTGGATGATGAAGTAGTTTGATTGTTTTGAGGTTGATTTGATCCGAAAGAAGATTGTTGGCTTGAAGGCGTATTTGGATCAACTGTTGGAAATGATTGGAAACCACTTGTCTGAATTGGTGGTGTGCTTGGTGAACTATATGCACTGAAAGCAGTTTGAATCTTTGGTGCTTGGATTTGAGCAGCAGAACTGTTTTTGAAATAAAGTTTAACATCTTGTTGCACTTGAACAATCTTGTTTTTTTTTGCCATTTTTTTGCATTTCTAATTCATGACCCTCCAACCTTTCGATAAAGCAAGGTAGCGAGAAATTGTTGTACTCAACTCCATTCTTTAAGATGGTTAAGTAAGTCGACCATTCACCTTGTGGGAGAGAATCAGCTAGCTTGTCAACAAGTTCTTCATTTACCTTTACAATTCCCATTCTCTTCATATGAACCACCAGATGACAATATCGCTCAATCAGCTGCTTTACGGTTTCTCCTTTAATCAGTTTGAATACATCAAACTCTTTGCTTAATAACGCCCTTTTGCTTTTGCGGAGTTGAGCACTACCTTGAAATTTGAGTCAAAGAGCATTCCATAAAGATTGCGCATCATCATGATGTTGTAGTAAAGCCAAGATGTCTTCTTTAATCGATTGCTGAAGAATATTCATCATTTTCTTTTCGTTGATAAAACTTCACGTTCAACATCAGAGAATTGAGTAAGGGTCTTTTCAAGCCCATTTTCACCAACTGGTGCGATATATTTTGCCTCGATTGCAAACCAGTAAGTAAAGTGGTTAGCTTGAACCCAGTTCATAAACCTTTCACTCCAACTATCAAAATCTTCTAGATTCATAAGCTTTGGAGGTTTTGTCATTGTTCCCATCTCATTCTCTAGATTGATATTTTAGGCTACTGCAGTGGTAACGACTGATGTGGCGAACGCATTGTAAAATTCTCTAGACATTTTTCCTGTAAAAAATTAAGACACTTCTCGAAAACAAACTGATCAAATTAATAAAGTTTTTTGTGCGGACAAATTGTTTCGTACAAAACAAGTTTCTACACGAATGAGATTTTTCTCACAAAAACAATATTTCATACAAATCAAACTATTTTGTACGAGTAAAATATTCGTATGGGTGAAATTTTGGTACGAGTTTATCAGACAATCTGAAAGTTTTGGTACGAATTTGTTTGAAAATCTGAAAAATTGTAAGATTTTGTGAAATTTTAGCACTCGTTCGTATGAATTTCTGAACTGGTTCGACAAAAAATTAAATCAGTTTTTCATGCGAAACTCGTACGAAATAATTCAATCTTCAAACTGACAAATTTTATCGATTTCAACATGATTTAGTTCAATTTTAAGTCCGAATTATGATATGGATTGATTAGATTGAAGATTAACTTGAATTACTAAAATCCTAATCCATTTTGTCCATGAATTCGTTTGAAATTTGTCCAAAATCCAGCATAGGTCAGAAACATAATGAGGATGAAGATATATCCAAGTCTGAACACCTAGTAGCTTGTAACTACTTGTTGTCTATCTGTAGATCAGATCTCATGGCTCTGATACCACTTGTGAATGGGGATCGAGCTCCCGAAATGAGCAATCGACCTGATCTCGCTCAACTAGCAGAGGCGGAATTCATTGCTAGAGAGGTAGACAAGACAAACAAGATAGTACTTACTGTTTAACTGCTTCTGATGTATTAATGACGTTCAAATACAGATGCAAGTAAACAAACTAGCAAAGCTTCGCCGTACCAATTGACAAATCAATAACTAGCTCTAACATAACACTTCCCTATTTATAGGTCGACATGATTCGTACTAAAGTGCGTGCTAAACAAACAACTATATTTTGTACGAGTCTATGTTTCGTACGAGTAAGACACTCGTATGAAACATGTATACATTCGTACGAAACATAGTGACAAACATATAAAAATTACCTTTTAACATATAAACATTGACGTGTAAACTCTATAAACATAACAGACATATCATAGACGTAGGCAATAGACATTATGCATCAACAAACCTAATGAGTGGTTATCTTTCCAAATGACGTATCTCTTCATAATTAAGTGATCCAATAAGAATAGTGACCTACGACCCAAAGCAAAATACATTTGTTTTACAATGTGACCCATTAAGACTAAACATAATAAATGATCAATTAAACCTAGAGATCGTTGAGATTCCATATTTCAATGTGGAGCTTCCAGTTTATAGTTTTCAGCTCAACAACTCATTATATGAAGTATGCACTAGTGTGTATGTTGAGCAAACATTATATAAGGTTGATGCTATTATAGACACATTAGTTTGGTTCAATTATGTGGATCAGTTATGGAATGCCGGTTCCTAAGAACTTGAAACCAAACAATCGGTTATATCAGTTTTCAGTTATATTATGGTCTGTTTTGTGGTTATTTGGTTATCTTTCCTCACTCCTTTTGTATACTTGAAATCAAGGTCTAGAATCTAGATGAAAGCATTTGGGTCGAAATTTGGTAATACACCTTAGGTTGTTTGTCAAGTCTAATGTCGAAAGTTATGTTCACTTTAAGTTGGGCCTTTTTAAGCTTTTATCCAATAGTCCACATACGAGTCAACTAGCTTTTGATCAGCTTGGTATTGTTGGACCTATAAAAGAATAGATAATATTCAAAAGCTAAAAGATGATTAAGTGATCAAGAAATAAACAAACTTGAACCAGTTTCTCCTCAAAGATAGTGAATCTTTAACACAAATCAGAGCATCTGTTGAAAACAAGCAAACACCTAATTAAAGCCTTGGAACGCTGTTCAAGAAGAACAAGGTCTGTTGAAGGCTAAAGTCTGTTGAAGCCAAAGGTCTAATGAAGAAAGCTAAACAACTGTATGGTGAAACAGATGTTTGGATCAAAGCAACATGGGATAGTCCAAACAGAGGTTTTCCAATATAACAGTTCTTGTTTTGTATTAGTGTTTAGCATAGTTAGATCATATGTTAGATTTGCGCAGATGTTTGCAACATTTGTGGAATCTATCTGTTAGGAATGTCAGATGTCACTATCAGGGTGATGTCAAACAATCACAAACAGAGCTTTCGTACTTAGTATAATTAGATGTCACCTGTTAGAGATCTATTTATCACTACACAACACCTTTTCTTTTATACGAACAATTTTTGTTATAGTGATCAGTCTGAGGGGGGAGTAGAATCAATCTTTTGTGGCTATATTCAAAGCTTCTAATGATGACGTGTCTACATTACTACGTACTTTAGTATAAGGGGACGTTTAGTTCAAAAACTGTTTAGGAAGGAACTGGAATGTTCAAACAAATTTTAATTGAATGGAATTTGAATTATTTCCAACAATAATTTGTGATGTGTTTGGTTGATAAGTTTATAAATAGAATTTGAATGTTATGAATTTAAAATGTCAAACTTGCCCTTCGAAACCCCAGCTCCTCCCAACATTAGTATGCAATGTCTTCTTCTAGATTCCAAATCTAGTACTTTGCATCATATTCAACTATCCCTTCTTTTTCAAGTGTCAACGAACCCTTAATCTAGGTTTCAATCATTACGAGTTATATTTTTTTATATTCTAGGAAAAGTTTTATTTCGATCGATTAAAGAGTTCTCTCAATCATTATGATTCTAGTTCTTTGATCTAGGTTTGAATTTGCTTCAAGTTTCGACCAACAAGTTTTGACCCTCTCAAGTTCAATGGTTAGAACCGACTTCTAGGTAGTTGGCTTCAATGCTGGAATAAGTTCTAGTTGATAAATTTGTTGGAATTAGTTGTTCTTTTCTTTGTTATTATAACTAACTGACTCGCTGGAACTAGTTCAATTGATTCACTCTTTGTAATTAGGAGTTTTCAAATTAGTAAATGGTTATTTAATCTGTTATATGATGGTCGAAAAAGAATAGGTTGGGTGGGAAGAAAGGGGTATTTTGGCAATGTTAGAACATTCCATTGGAAAGTTTGAGATACCACTACATCCATGTAGTGAAGGAATGTTAAATTCGTTTGGTTAGTGGAATGTTGACGTATTCAAATTCCATCATATAGCATCGAACATGTTTTTGGATGGAATTAATATTAATTCCAATTCCTATGGTCTCCACGAACCAAACGACCCCAAGATCTTTGTATTAGTTTCTTTTCACCTTTGGTTATGTGATATGATGATATGTTTGGTGCTTATCTTTCTACCACTTCTTCCTTCATGAAAGAACAAATCTATTAAAAAACGTTGTGTAGGAATCTTAATTTTTAATTTATTTATGGTCATCTATTTATTGTAGGAACCATTCACGCAAAAGTAAACAAGACAATCTTATTAATATTCTCAATACGGAAAAGTAAAGGAAAGTAGTAATCTACATGAACAATTACAACTAAAATAATGAAATTACGATGCAGAAAAGTAAAAAGAACGTTTTGGCTAAGGATCGTGTTGAACACATGTCCTTTAAAACAAACTCTAAGTCTCAAAGAACTCGTTTATTTCCAAGGGTACAACAGCCTAAGCAGTTGCTACTGTCGAGAAAGAACTTTAAATCTGAAGGTATACCTTGAACAAAAAACATAAAAGATGCAGAGAAAGTTGGAGAGTTTTTGTATACTGTGTATTGCCAAAGTGTGTCTTCAACCAAGGAGGCCTCACGTTGGTTTTATACTGAAACTTTGAGTCGAAATAGTCCACAGAATTACAGACAAAAAAATAAATGACATTGAACATCTTCAGTACTCATTTATTATGTCTTTGATATGCTGTTGTACACTAGAGTCTGTTGAGAACTCGCACGCGCACCACGTAATGATGGAAACTATAGGTCAGCGCCATCTACCACACGGGTACACCACATGCCACATCATTCGCAAGCCTCGCATATGCATACGCCACCTGGAACCCACCACGCAAACCCGGACGACGTCCCATCCGCTAATCACGTCATACCACATCACCCGCGTACATATGGACCCACCACCTCTGTATTGGACCAGGCACACGTGATCAATATTACAAAGGCGGCTACCTGTGTGTGTGAAGTGTAGAGTGCTATTAAAGCGCCGCATTGTGCCTTTGCGAATCCACTATTGTGAGGGGAGGCTTCCTGTTAGGATCTGAGTTTGATACTTGTAAGACAAATAAGAACAAATAAGTTTATCAATTGTAAAAGAAATAAAATAATCAGAAGAAATTATCATCAACTACTGTTATATATCAGACTCAAATGATTTGATTACAGTACAATTGACTGTATAAACTTCCCCTAAGCCTGATCACATACAAAATTTTGTTCATACATAAGAGAACGAGATGTGATAATAGAACTCTAACACATGAGATCTATTTATACAAGTTAAAAAGGTCCATTTGGAATTAGCTGACATCACCCTGATAGTGACATCTAACATTCCTAATAGAAAAGGTTCCATAGATGTTGCAAACATATGCGGAGATCTATCATCTGATCTGTTACATCTAAACTCTGTTCTAAGCAAGTACTATTGTATTGAAACCTCTAAGCTTCAAACCACTGTTGCTTCATATCAAACATTTGTTTATCCTTAAGAGAAGTTTGGTCTTCTGGAACAGATCGGTCACACCCCGAAATTTACAACCAAACACCGGTGGGACAGGGTGGGGAATATCGTCACGTAAGTTGATATCATCATAGTCAATTAAACACAGCACATCGGAAGTCTTGGAGTTAAATTACTATTACAAACCAAATGTTCAAAGTACGAAAAATAATATACATACGGCTTGTAATGGAAGATCCACAGACGGATCGTAAAATGTACAAAAAGTGTATAACAGACTTTGGGCAGATCTAAGGATTTGCAAGATCCTCTTATATCACTACCGAGCAGCTTCCAACCTTTTTCGTATTGTACCTGCAAGCTTAGTCTTTTGAAAACACGTCAGCTTTCGCTGATAAATACACCCAACTAACTCATTTTGAAAACATTTTGAAAATGGATTTAAGTGCACAGGGCTCGAAAAATCTTTTATAACTTGGGAAAGTCAGCCTTGTAACCTTGTTAACAGATATACATGTTTTTCCATACATATGGGGCCCAGTACAAAGACTGAGACATGATTAACGTACACACCACTTTTGAACTCACGAAGGAGTTATCCCCAACTAGTGGGTAAAAATAATTTAGCATGAGCATCTGTCAGGTGTATGCCTACACCCTGCACTTTGGTCGTGGCCATTAACTAATGTAATGGCCGAGGATATTCAGGACACGGTCGTTAACCCCCAATGTTAAAGTTATCAAACAAAACTGATTAAAACATAATATGGGGATTTACTAGCCACAGTCCGGCATTCGATTGATCCCATTTCCGACCAAGCGGTAATAACTTACCGTAATCCAAGCCCGTATAAGTGGAGAGTATTTACCTGATTTAGTTTTGATTTAAAATGCAAGATTTAATATCTCCGCCGTATTCAAAATGAAATAAGTGCAGGTAGCATTTACTAGAAGGCTCTAGTCTAGATTATGGCATAAGCTAACCAATTAAAATGCTAACGGTCTTAATTTAAGTCATAGACTTAGACCGACTAGCGTACAGGATCAAAACTGTGTAATACGCTAGGTTAAGCGATGACCAGATAGAATGTAGTTTAAACCCAACAAGTACTATAACTTGTATAATATGGTAAACCATAAGCATTCTAGATTTTGAGACCTAAAATGATAAGGTTAAACCCGTTTCGGTTAATTTTTGTAAACTAGTAACATATACTTAACCGTGCGTATACAAGCGATATCGGGTAACCAGATAAGTCATGAACAAGTTCTATTAGCCATTATATTTTAAATAAGTTGTAATATCAGAAGGATATCAACTTACATGCCTGTTAAGGATTCAAAATAAAAATATGCCTCATAAGCGTGTTTTGGTAAATATAACTTATAAAAGGAACTTGAATATATTTTAATGTTATGATTATAAGTATTCTGGAAAAATAATTAGTTTATGTTATAATATTAGTAAGATAATGATTATATGTTTAAATTATCATTTATGACCAAATTATACACCGAAGGGCCATTTTGGTCATTTTGCACATAGTATGATAACTTATTTGGGATTCTGAGTTTATATCATGTACCTACTGTAATAATATTTTAAATAAGTTTTAAAATCAGTAGGTAACAAGTCTTGGTCGATAAATATGGTTTTAAACCATACTATGCGCCGAAGTGGCGTTTATGTCGTAAAATAACGATTTGTGCGAAGTTTAATAAAAAAACTGAAGTTAAGATTAGGTTTTATTGTTTTAGGTATGTTATTTAATATAACATATCGGTAGGTAAAAGATTTGATATGAAAAAGTAGGATTAAAACCATTTTATGTGCCACAAGGGCTTTATCGTCATTTGTCGACATAATACAAGAACTTGTACGTAAACTCGGTATATAATCTGACTCAACATCCTAAATTATCTTACTTATGATATTACATAAGTAGGAAATTCATTGTCAAGTTCGTTATCGATTAAACCTCATTTTATGTAAAAAGGGCATTATAGACAAAATGGCATAATAACGGAACTTGTGCATAAACTCTGATTCTGATTATGATCATGTAATATAACCTTAGCGGGTTATGCTACATCATATAACGATGATAATGATAATTCAACCTTAGATCATGCAGAAAATTGTGCATAAAGCAGAAGTTAAACTTTACGACTTTCGATTGTGAACCGGCCCTAAAACTGAAATTGACGAGTTGAACATGTTCTTATTGTTATTACCAACTTGTTAAGTGTCAAAACATGTTTCATAATATATATAAACTCAGATTGTAATATTTTCGAAAATTGGCCTGTTTGACTTTTTAATATTAAAACTTTAACCCGTCAATTGGTCTAGCAAACGTGATCTTTAAGACGTGCCCTTTATAGGGATTAACACCTACCTTATTATGATCACTTAGCCATGTTCGTTACGAACAATGGCTGGACCATATGGTCTTAACTGAAAGTCAAGGCGTTTTTCGTAAAACGCTTGACTTTTGGCTATAAAAGCCTATAAACGAAAATGCACGAGAAAGGAACACTTACAAGTGATTCTTAGGATGAAATAGAACTAAGTTGGATGCTCCTTTCAGTTAGGAACTTCCAGAGGAGGAAGATAGAATAAAAATGAGAAAGGTGTAAGTTCAAGTAGTGAACTAATGCACCTATTTATAGTTGGGGAGCTTGAAGGAGGTGATGCCAGGTGTTAGAGAGTGTTAGAGGGAGCTTACAGGTGTCCTAAAACGTGGCATAGCAGTTTGGAAGTCCATGGTTTCGAATCAAATGGTTTTTGGCAACATGTGTGGGAGCCAAGAAAAATTTTCTGCAGACACAAGTCTCTGGCGGCCCGCGAGAAACCAGGCCTATGTCTCTCGCGGCTCGCGAGCGCATCCTGGGAACTTTCAAAACTTGCCATATTTAGCCCCTCAACTTATTAAACCTCAAAAACACCTTTATAGCATATTTAGCCCTCCGTAGCCAATATTTGGCGTACCCGGGAGTAAGCCCGAACATTGCCAAGCCTCGGTTCGTTACAAGGTTACTCAGAGGTATAAATTAACATGTTGACACTTTTAACCCCTCCAATGTCCAACTTTTACATATTTACATAATCAATCCCTCTCGTCCAACTAGTGGCTCATATGAGAGTTAGGACTTCGTAAATGGTCACTTAGAGGCTTGGTTTATGCATGTTGACACCAGAGGGTCACTCAGAGGCTTAGTTTGAGCATGTTGACACCTTATGTCCTTATTAGTCTTTAATAGACTTATTATAGAAGTAATGATACGTGTCACCATTTTACTGGACATGATTTTTACGAAGTGTTACATCCTCACCCCTTAAAAGAAATCTCGACCTTGAGATTTTGTTCAAAAGATGGGGATATTTTTGTCGCATAGTGGACTCAACCTCCCATGTATACTCGGGGCCTCGAAGGGCATCCCACTTAACCTTTACTATAGGCATCTTTTTCCTTCGAGCTTCTTAACCTATCGATCCTCAATCGAAATCGGCTTCTCAACGAACCTCAGGTTTTAATGAATTTGCACATCATGATGTGACATTGCTAGCGACTCATTGGCAATAAATTTCTTAAGATTACTGATGTGGAATACATCATGAATTCCACTAAGCTCCTCTGGCAGCTTAAGCTTATAAGCTACAACGCCGACACATTCGATTATCTCGAATGGTCCTATATATCTTGGGCTTAACTTGCGCTTCTTTCTAAATCTCATTACACCTTTCGAAGATGATACTTTCAACATGACTTTGTCCCCTATTTGGAACTTAAGAGGACTATGCCTCCTGTTAGTATAGCTCTTCTATCTATCTTGGGCAGCTTTGAGATTATCACAGATTTGCACAATCTTATCCGTGGTTTCAGGACAATCTCTGGTCCTGATAGTTGGGCTTCCCCAACTTCTCCCCAATACACGGGCGTTCGACATTTTCTCCCATACAAGGCCTCAAAAGGAGCAGCCTTGATGATAATATGATAACTATCATTATAGGAGAATTCTATTAGGGGTAAGTGGTCATCCCAAACTCCACCTAGATTAGTCACACATGCTCTAAGCACATCTTCCAAAGTTTTAATAGTACGCTCACTTTGTCCATCCGTCCGTGGGTGGTAAGCCGTACTAAAGTTTAATCTTGTGCCTAAAGATTGTTGGGAACTTTTCCAAAAATGAGATGTATATCAAGTATCTCTATCAGATACAATAGATATCAGCACACCATGTAGGGATACAATCTTGTCCTCGTACAACTTAGCCAATTTGTCGGAATTATACGTTTCTTTAATTGGCAAGAAATGCGCTGACTTAGTCAATCTATCCACAATGACCCAAATCGTGTCATTACCATGTTTGGTCTTAAGAAACTTAGTAATCAAATCCATAGTTACCATTTCCCATTTCCAAGTGGGGATTCAAGTTGTTGTAGAAGTCCTGACGGTTTCTGATGTTCAGCTTTAACTTGTGAACATGTCAGACACTTAGCTACATAAGTGGCTATGGATTTCTTCAAACCCATCCACGAATAATTGTTTTTCAAATCCTGATACTTCTTGTCACCACCCAGGTGAACTGAGTATCTTGAATTATGTGCTTCCTGGAGGATTAGATTTCTAAGTCCTCCAAAGATCGAAACCCAGATTCTATCATTAAATCTAAGGATTCCATCTTTTCTAGGCGTTAACTGATCAACAGTTCCGCCTAATCCTTCATTAGGAACATTAGCCTCTAATAGGGCTTGTCTTTGTGTATCTAATAGCTTCTCATTCAAGCTATTTCTGAGCTCGATGCTCTTGGCGTTAATCCTTATAGGCTTAGCCCTTTCCTTGCGACTTAAGGCATCAGCAACGAAATTTGCCTTGATGGAATGATTGCGAATTTCGCAAACATAATCATTAAGTGTTTCCATCCAGCGGCGCTGTCGCATGTTCAAATCCTTTTGATTGAACAAATGTTGGAGACTCTTATGGTCAGTGTAACACTTTCTGCCATATAAGTAATATCTCCACAGCTTAATTGCAAATACAACAACACCCACTTCCAAATCATGGGTGGTGTAATTCCTTTCGTGCACCTTTAATTATCGTGATGCATAAGAAATTACTTTCCCTTTTTGCATTAGCACACAGCCCATGCCAGTGTGCGAGGCATCACAGTAAACGATAAAATCCTCAATACCCTCAGGTAGAGATAAAACATGAGCATTGCTCAACTTGTGTTTTAGAATTTTAAAGATTCTTGTTGTTTTGGACCCGGTCAAACTTGACATTCTTACGGGTCAATGTAGTTAAAGGAGTGGCTATCCTTGAAAAGTTCTCAATGAACCTCCTATAATAACCGGCCAATCCTAAGAAACTACGAATCTCCGATGGAGTTTTGGGCACTTCCCAATTCATTATGGCTTCTATCTTGGTGGGATCCACTATACCAAGCTCACTTATAACATGTCCAAGAAACTGGACTTCTCTAAGCCAAAACTCGCACTCAGAGAATTTAGCATAAAGCTTCTCTTGTCTTAGCAATTCTAGGATGCACTGAAGATGTTTCCCGTGATTAACTTGATTAAGAGAGTAGATAAGTATGTCGTCTATGAAGACAATGACAAACTTATCTAAATATGGCTTGCAGACTCTATTTATGAGTCCATGAATGCTGCAGGTGCAGTTGTGAGCCCAAAAGGCAGAACCAGAAATTCATAATGACCATCACGGGTCCTAAAGGCGTCTTGGGAACATCGTCACTTCTAACCTTCAGTTTATGGTATCCTGATCTTAAATCAATCTTAGAGAAGTAACTAGCACCTTGAAGTTGATCGAATAAGTCATCAATCCTGGGCAAAGGATAACGATTCTTGATCGTTATCTTATTTAGTTCGCGGTAATCAATGCACATCCGCATTGAACTGTCCTTTTTCTTAACGAAAAGAATAGGTGCTCCCCAAGGTGAGGAACTAGGCTGAATAAAGCCTTTCTCTAAAAGTTCATCCAATTGTACTCTTAATTCCTTCATTTCCATTGGTGCAACCAATACGGAGCTCTAGCAACATGTGCTGATCTTATAGGATGTCAATCCTAAACTCCACTTGCCTATTTGGAGGTAGACCTGGTAATTCTCCAGGAAAGACATCAGAATATTCGGAGATGATTGGAAGGTCTTCAATCTTTGGCTTAGGCTCATTGATAGTGACTTGTGCCATGTAAATGACACAACCTTTCCTTATACACTTGGATGCCTTGAATAACGACACCTTGTCTGGCAATCCATAGTGTGAATCTCCAAGAATGGTGGTCATTTCACCAGATGGGGTTTTAATTTCAGTGATTTTCTTATCACAGGCATTGCGGGCTTGGTTATGAGTTAACCAATCCATGCCTAAGACTACATCGAACCCCGCCAATTTCACTGGCAAAAGAGAGATAGGAATAGAATGATTCTTAATGGATATAAAACGTCCATCAAGAATGGAAGATGCTGTTTCTAAATTTCCATCAACAAGTTCTGCCTCATAAGTTATATCTAGAGTTCTTATGGGTAAGTTTAGTAGTTTACTAAACTTGTGGTCTACAAAGGACTTATCTGCACCCGAATCAAAAAGAATTCTAGCATATACGTCATTAGTGAGGAATGCACATGTTATGACGTTGTTGTCATTAAAAGCTTCCATAGCATTCATTTGGAAGGCATGTGCATTTCCTTTCTTAGCCTCTCCAGGCTTTGCATCATTACCTCTTGGGTTCTTAGGACAATTAGGCTTAATATGCCCCTTCTCATTACAGCCATAACAGACTGCATCCTTAAGATTTTGCATTCTAGGGTCTTATGCCCTTTTCTTTTGCAAATACCATAGGGTTTAATCTGTGGGTCAGCATTATATTGCCCCTAATGCCTGCGGTTATAGGTCATGCACAGAGGTCTATCATCAGACCTGTACTTGTTCTTCTTGAACCCAAAATTTCCTTTCTTTTTAAACCTTTAGGAGTTATCATCCTTTCATTTCCTTTTCCCGTTGTCCTAACTGACTATTGCCTCACTAAGTCTAAGGTGAGGGAGAGAGATAGGTCAACAGCAGACCTATAGGTACTAGGCTGACAGCCTTTACCATGCCCTTAATCTCGGGCGCTAACCCATTAATAAAACGCGCAATGCGTTTGGGTTCAGGGTGATTAGATAGGAAAGTTTTCTAGACAGGGAGTTGAAGTTAGAAACATAATTCCTATAGTCTAGATTTTTCATTGTAAGCGTCAAAAAGTCTGACTCTATCTTCTCCACTTCATGAGGTGGCCAGTATGTCTCCTTGACCAGATCAACAAACTTGGACCATCCCAAGTTGTACAGGTGTACTTTACCTGTAGATTGGACCATTGCCTTCCACCAAATTAGGGCATCACCCTTGAAGGACTGTGATACATACTCAACCACATCCTTATCAGCACAACCACTGATATCCACTATCGTCTCCATTTCATCAAGCCATTTTATAGCTTCTGCTGCTCCCCTTTCTCAATTAAAATCTCGGGGCTTACAGGAGACAAAGTATAATAGGTACATCCATCTTTAGAAGAATGGGACCTTTTGTTAAATTCTATTTTCTTTGGTTCACTCTTCGCATTTGAAGAGTGAATAGAGCTCTCCTTACGAGCTGATGATGGTGGAATAGATAAAGGCTTGGAGCGAGTAGCGCTCACTTCCTTAAATTTATCCATGGCCTTTTCCATGGCCTTTCCAACAGCTGCATCTATGCGAGCTTGGAAATCATCATTATCGATGGCTATGTTTACAGCTTTGTTAGAGTTAATATCTCAGTGGCTACTTTGTGCCTGATCCGAGTTAGCTATTCTTGAAGCTTTGGTTCTAAACACCAAATTAAACTTCTCTTAGTCATCGTATTAATAACCATATTGGCTTTAAAGTTGGGTATATAAATCCATTTTCTATTTAAACTAGTGTGAATATAATCACAACTCTTAAGCTTAACATTTCTATGAATGTTATCTATATTTGACATAGATCTCAAAAGGACCATCAAAGGCAAATTAATTTGGAGATAGTCCATATATACTTTAGACAGTGGACTTTAATGTCACAACTGCTATTGTCATAAGACAATTATAAATAACTCATAGGCTTGTCACGAAGGACATTAAAATATGGCTCATAAGCCTGTCACCATGGACTTATTATTATGGCACATAGGCCTGTCACTAATGGACATAAAAATATGGCACATTGGCCTGTCACTAATGGGCATTAAAAATACGGCACATTGGCCTGTCACTAATGGACATAAAAATATGGCACATTGGCCTGTCATTAATGGACATATTTTTGGTCAGAGGGTTATGTTAACCACAACTGTCATTGTCTTAATTGACAATATAATATTGCTCGAAGGCAGATCATCACTAATGGATGTTTAATCATGGTCCGTAGACACTACATCACTAATGGATGTTTAAGTATGGTCCATAGGCACTACCTCACTAATGGATGTCAATTATGGCCCAGAGGCACTACATCACTAATGGATGTCGATTATCATCGCATTGATGACATTAACCTGGATCAAATTTGATCATATAGGCAATAAGGTTAGGATGCAGTCCATCACCTAGACGGTTAGTGTGGTTCCTCAAGTCACACTACCAGGAGTATGAACATTTCTTGAATGCTAACATAGGAGTATCTTAATGGTCAATTAATAGTCACGGTCGCATTGACCTTAACGACTTGGAGGGTTGAACATAGTCCACCGCCTCTGGATATAAGGATAGATCTCCTTAACTATCATGATAGAAGGCTATTCATCCTTAACTATCATTTATAAGCTAGCTAATTACTGTGGTCTGTGCCACTTAGCTAATCAAAACCATTAAGATCTTTTGGATTTATATAGCTGATCACAAATTTTGAGTAAAATTGAGACGATCGCTTGAAGAGGATGAGTACATATATATAATTCAAAAATATTTCATTAAATGACAATAAGAAATTACAATACTAAAAATAAATGAAACAAACTGTCCATGCAAGGACTTAAAAGAAATAACAATGTCCACGTAGGGACTAAGGATATAACAATGTCCATGCAAGGACTAAAGAAATATAATAATAGAAGAGACTTCACTCGTCTTTATTTCCCTTAACCAACTTGGAGAGCTTCTTGAGGAACTTATTCGTCTTCTTCTCCGTTTTCTCCACTTATTGTTGCATTTCTTTTATTCGCTCTAAGGCCTCATTAATGGCCTCAAGAGGGGGCGGAGGTTGTGGTTGTGGTTGAGGTATAATAGGATACTAGTACCCATATCTTGGATATTAGTAGGTGGATAAGCAGGTGGGAAAGGAGACGGGTAAAGTGCGTTATGCATGACCGCTTGCATATAAGGGTCATGCGATAGTGCCTGGTAATTAACTAGCGTAGATGGGTTAAAAGGAACATATCCAGATGTATCCGGATATGTAGGGATAGGGTTATTAAAACCCGATGGTGGTGGTTGAACCATAGGTGATGGTGTCGGTTCCACCACATGTGAAGCATTGGAGGGTCTACCCATTTATGGGTCCTCATGAATGGTAGGGTAAGTTTTAGGTAACGGTGGCAGAGGAGCCGACCGTTGACCCGAACGTACCGACATACGCGTTCCACATTTCCTCCTTGGTGGCTCAGGTGGTGGCTGAGGTTGTTCCACTTGTTCCATATGAACATCTTCTTGTACAGGAGGTGTTGGGGAGTGGTGGGAAGGAGTATTACCAAAAGTAAATTGGTTCCAATATTGGTCCCATTCGTTAGGACCTTGGTATGGCGATCCGACATAAGAGTGAGAATCGCTAGAGAATTCGATGGGATGTGCGTGCGATCCTGACGGCTGTGAATGGGGGATCGGCTCCTCCGATGAGCAACCGAACTGATGTAACTCAACTAACGAGTCAAGGTGACTCACTCGTACGAGCCTACTACAAAATACATAAATCAAACAATAACATTTACAATCTGACATTTTAAGCCCTATATACAAATACGACATATCCTAGATGTAGGCAATAGACATTATGCACCAACAAACTCCCCCTTGGATGTTGCCGCAGTCTTGGATAGTCCTCAAAAAATCTTCATAAGATCTGGCGTTTAACGACCAAAGAAATGCTTTGGTGGCTTGCTACACTCCTCAAAAGCTATAGGCGTTTAATCTGTTGGAGGAGGCCGGTTAACTTTATTTCCAAACTAAAAACTTCTCCATGACGTATACGAGCTCGCTTTACAATCCTTGCTTCCTTCTTTTCCTTCTTCTTTTACTCTGTCTCCTCCAGTTTCCTCCATGAAGTGCTCCATGTCGATCCAGAATGTATATCATTAGCGAAACAGACATTAACAATATTTTGAAGCTGGAGTGCTTTTTCTTTGTCTTTCTCTTCGTAGCTAATTTTGCTATAGAATGAACAATCTATATCTTTCTTCGAACAATTTACTAGCCACATAGGGTCTAGTACTCGAATGCCACGACACAACCCATATATTCGTTTGTGTACTATGGGAGCTTCGGTAAGCTCCTCTGTTATCTTCCACTAATTATCATCAGGGTGCACACAAATCACAGCTTCTCCCGTGTTAGAATCATAGTGCCACCACTTGAAGTTTTTGTGGAAATCTTGCTACATCTAAATAATAGGCATATTCTTCCCCTTTGGCCACTTCACGATGAGCGTAACATCTTTTTCTTTAGTAATTGGATCAATCTTCGTAATACGCTTCAGAAAATGAGGTATAGAGTGTATAAATCCATGTGCAACTTCAAGCTTAATAAACTTCCATAGCCGTTGGTCGTGAAATTTAATCTTTAGATTTATCAGCTTTGTTTGCACGAGCCCTTTCATATCCCAATATGGCAAGGATTTGATGTCGCTCAAGTATCTGAGGTACTGGATTCCAAACTTCCATTTGAAAGCGTAAACATTATGTTCTTCGATCCAACCCGAGCTGATAATGTCCCCTAGAGAAATATATGCATCATGTGTAAAGAATGCTAGAGGACGTTTGAACTTGCGCTCTGCCGGTGAAACTTTGAACCACTTGTTTCTGCAATTTCAGCTCTATTCAACTGTTGAGGAATAGTAACATGTTTAGCAGCTTCTTCAACTTTGCGCTTCAGAACATCGGCATTTTCTGCTGCAAACAACTAAGTGAAAGTTGGGGAGTCATCTGTAACCTGATCAGCAAGATTAATAATATCGTCATCGGAATCATCCTCCACGACAACTCTATCATAATCATTCACTTCTTCAACATTCTCGAAGACATAATCACTTGGCTCGAAAGCGCTAATCTCATTCAACTCGTCTTCGAAATCAAACTCAAAGTTTTCTTCGTCCATGCCTAACATCTTAGCAATCTCTTCCTTGGTATAGCTATGGACATACTCACCCTCTTCAACATCGTGCTCAAGATATAATATCTTTGGTTTTTGCATGACAAGAACGGTAGATGTATCGGTTACCGTGAAGATTCCTGCCTGCTGAGCACCAGTAGGGTCTTCAGATCTGCCCTGATCTCTATCTTCTGTCATTTGATTCGCAAAATCATCCAAGTAAGCAGAATAATCAACATCTTCATTTAAAACAGATTTTGTTGCACGGACACCAGTACAACCTATATCATCATCATCATCACCACTATCGTAATCAGACTCACCAGACAATAAATCATCTAAATCCTCATCCTCTTTCTCAGTGTCTTCATCAAACTCATCAACTGCTGCCTCAATTTCTCTCTCTAACTTCTTTTTTTGTAGCCATTCTTGATGTTTTTTTGAAAGATCTGTCGTGTCAATATCCACATCTTTAGGCTTTCCGACCAGAACAAACTTATTCGAGACTGTATACACTACAATATCTATAATAACTGGCGTAGATTCAGCTTCTGGCTCAGTTGTGACATTCCAGGATCCTCAACCACTTTGGCTTTACCCTTGCCTTGCACATCTGATAATTCTTTAGCAAGACGTTCACGTTCAGTGACACGCTCTCTGGCTTCAACTCAGATCTCATCTATCTATGCAGCAATATTAACGCCCAGCTTTTTCGTCTGTATCTTCTCAAATAGATTCATCCTTCTATCGCTTCTGAGTCGCTCTTCCTCATATTCAGCCATTCAAATTCGTAAACACTCATTTTCTTAAACAATACTGGCGAGCATAGCTTCTAGTTGCTGTTTGTCTTCATTTAGCGCATTAAGCTGTTCTTGTAACTCTGCTATCTTGACGGTGTTTAACATGACCTGCTTTTGTAATTCCTCAAAGCGTGGGTCATTAAACATATCTGCAGAAAAGTCTTCGCCCCCTGGAATGTCACCAAAATCAAAATCAAAGTGAGGCTGGGACTGCGAAGGTTGCTATGTCGGCTGCGGTGTCGATTGTGGTGTAGATTGTCTTGGTGGAGATGGGGGAATTTGTGGAGTCGATTGAACAACATCTTCTTCCACTGTCTGCTCTTGCACTTTTTCCTTGGATTTGGCAGTAGGTGAATCAGTGCTTCTATCAGCCGATCGTTTCAGTCGTTGAGACTTATTCTTTGCAGGCTTGCTTACAGGAGTATCATAATCTGAACCCGAAGGTATATAAGTGTATCGTCCTCTCCTGTCGCTTTTCGCTTTCTTTCTTCAGCCTTACACTTTTTCTCTACAAGTCGTTCAGCTTCTATCTTTTTAGCTCTCTCTCTTTCACCAGCTCTTCTGTTCTGTGCTAGAAGACGACACTTCTTCAGCCACTTTCTCACGACAAAAAACTTGCCTTTCTATATCAGCAGCTATGTCTTCAATATTCTCCTCAATATCTGGTTCATCTACTAATCTAGAACTTTCAACTGTTTTCTTTTTCTTCTAAGTAGTAGATGTGGAAGATGTAGTCGTTGCCTTTTTCTTAACCCCTTCTTTGACGAACCATGCACTACGCTTTGCAACAAAACCGTCTAGCGCTTTTAAACTCTTCATTCTCGTCACCACTTTCCTCTTTTCTCCACTTTCCTAGTGTAGAGGCGACATAATCTTTGTCAAGGATTGCCCCAACCACTGGCTTGGCATTGGGGAATGTCTTAAGATGCAAATTTATCTTCTTCAAGGTAGAGACATCCATGTGTTCCAGTTTTAGCACGTCATCTTTCTTCTTCTTCTTCTTCTTCAAGTTTGGATGCAGATGATCAAGCAGCATCTTAATAAAACACAGGTACTGCAGAAACTTTTCTCTCTGAATATTCTGCACCATCTGTGTGAATACCACCTTCGAAAAATTATACAGAAGATTCAAAACATGCGTTGTGATCATGTACATTTGGTAATCTACCAAGACATCAAAACCTCCCTTTCGGTGACTCAAAGCATGAATAACACAGTGGGCGATATATCAAAATGGTGCACTTAGGTTACCCTTCTTGAAAGGAGCAGCATTCGCGAATCCGGCGTAACCCATGCGGTAGAAACAACCCTTTACCATATACTCTGAGAAACCTGTCGGATCATCTTCATGGTCTTTAAAATCTAACACCGTTCTAATCAAATCCTTTGTGATTTTCACCTGAATATCCTCATCACCAATCTTTACAGCTGAGACAATCGCATTCTCTTCAGAATCAAACTCCACAACGTTCCAGAAGTACTCAATATGTGATCTATAAGCGACATGTCGATCTGTCAGAGCCTTTGTAATACGAATTCTGCCCAAAAACTCTAACACTTCCTGGTAGGCAGCAATCTCTGTAATAGATTCATCAAGAAGACAGCATATGTTGTGGAACGGAGAAAAAGAAGATTTATTGACCTGTACACATAGACATTTCAAACCGTTAGAAATTTTTTCAAAAATCCTAACTTACATAGACACTCGTACGACCCAATCCTTCGTACAAGTCAACACTTGGACAAAATTCAAGTTTGGATCAAATCATCACTAGTACGAGTCACTAATTCTTACAAGTGACCAAATACTTAGACATTTTTAAAGATTTTACCAAACAACTTCGTACAAACGATGCCCCGTACGAGTTAAAACAATATTTGGAACATTTTGAAAACTCCGCTAGTACGAGTTGACATCCGTACGAGTTGTAAACCGTACCAAATAACCCCAAGTTTAAACTGAACTTAAAACATGTTGTTTTTAACGAATTGAAGGTTGATTTATAGGCTATTGGTGCCGATATTAATGATTTTGAGTTCAATTTTAAGTTTTACCGGTCCAATTTCCTTAAATCTATGTTTTATATATGTTTGGTCCAAATCCGGCATTATAACGGCTAAGAACACGCAATAGTACCTATCCCATTGTAAGAGGTATGCGAATCGATCTCCCCAATAATTGGTACACAATATAAGTTAAGAAAAATCGAAGTATAGAACTGGTTCGCACAATAGTTCTCTCTCAGTCGCACAGTGACATTAGGTTGGCTCGTGCGACTGTATGAGGCTTTTATACTCATTCATTGTCGCTCGTACGAATCAAAGACTCGTGTGAATGAAAACAAATGTTACTCGTACGAGTCAGTGACACTCGTACGAGTCAGTGACACTCGTACGAGTGAGTGACACTCGTACGAGTCAGTGACACTCGTACGAGTCAGTTCTGTTACTTATTAAACTTTTTTATTTTTTATGATTTTTTATTTGTTTAAAACCCACTCAGTCAACCAAGTCCAAGTTATCCGATTTGCCTACCAAGTCCAAGTTAATGACCTTGGTTAACCATTGTTAGACCAAAACAAAATTTATTTTAAAATGTAAAGTTTCAAATTAATGAACTTTGTTGACGTTCAGGTAAATTTTTTATTTCAAGATTAGCTCCCAACCCGTGGTCTTTCAGCAAGGTGTCGCCATGACTTGAGCTATCAGTGTTTTTTATTTCAAGATTAGCATTCCTTCAGCAAGGTTTCACCATGACTTGAGCTATCAGTGTTTTTTATCATCGGTGGACTAAAACTAAACTAAAAGACTAAGGAAACTGAAAATCTTTTTGGGTTTAGGATTTTTCCGAAAAGAAATAACAAGTAAAGAAATATATACATACATATTTTTATGAGTTTGTGTTAAGTGAATCATATTAAGTATTTAAACAAATCACTAGTACTGTCGCTCTTGGTATACTCATTAAGCTTTTAACTAGATTTACGTAGATTGCCAATATACTTATCCACTTAAACCTCTTCTCGTTTCTCAACGGTTTCAAGATATGTTAGGTAATATTAAGAACATGAAATAACTGTGTTTCCCATCTCAGAATATACTCCCGTATAGAGATTCCCAGAATTTCATTTCACAGGTGAATATATCCAATTGATATCCGCAAATGGGGTGAATACGAGACCTTGAGAGCTCAGGTTAGTACTACTGTACAGATAAAGAGATGAAGACTCGTCTTTAGGTGGTGTTCCTTAAAGGAATCTTTTGAACCGCAATTGTCACAAAGTTTATGACATAATCATTTTTTGTGCAACTTTTGTAGGCGAATAATCCGTAAAGTATTATACAAGTTCTAGGCCATTGCTGACGCAAAACAGAAGAACTCGGATAATACCCCAGATTTATAGACATGACAGCTCGTGCGAAGTGTGCCTGTTGTCATTCGTACAAAGGGTCATTCGTACTTGGGTCATGTGTTCGTATCTAATCTATACAATATTCAATACACACTCTTTCTAGCCTATTCGCACAGCGACGACCATAAAGTGCATCAACAATTTCCCCCTTGGACGTCACTGTCGAAGCTTGAACTTGAACATGAAATCAGAGAGCTGTGAATATTCTGCAACTTCAATCGGGTATCTGTTGATGTCGTAATTCCCCCTTGATTGAAGATCCGGGTTTGCATTGTCTACGTTAAGCAACATTCCCCTGAAATACTTTTCTCTAGAAATTAATCTTTAGGTCGTTGTTTGCACGATTCAAGACCACCTCTGATTTGCTTGATCTACAAATTTTCTAGAATAATCACCAACTTGAAATTAACCAATGAAGCTTCTCCGTTTCGACGTTAACCATATCTGCGTTCGGTTAGCGCACTCCCCTGATTCTCGATCCTCCGATCTTCAAAACCCAACCTTCAATAGATAGAAACTTCGAATACCACATCGAAAAACATCAAACCAATAAATATCTACAAAAATCTTCTCAATTAGCAAATCATCGGAAACAAACTATCTTGTAACACATCAAATCTTAGAAACATTCTTCTGCAACATGAATCACATTCTTCCTTTCTAGTCACAATAACAGATGTATAGCTATCTCCGCTGGAATATGGCACTGAAATTACAAGACATCCTTGTTTCCTGGAGATTACCAAGAAAACAGTCCATGTGCCTTGCAGAGTTAATAATAGGCAGTCGTATGTGCTTCCGATTCCACATCGAGGATAAGGTAGTTAGCCCTTGAGCATCAATCTGAAACACGATCTGAAAATTCTGAACATTCTTTGATCACACATTTCAAATGTAGTGTATATTTTGTGAATAGACTTAAACGTTATCTCATCTCTAATGAATCTTCGATCCTCTGTGTTTCACAGATAATCTACAGTCTGCACCACCCGCATATTGTTGCAGCGTCACGAATTCAAAAATGCCGGAATTTTTAAATATACGTGAAAATTTTTATTCTCCCTCATTTTTGCAAATCTGACATCTTGATTTCTTATGGGAATGAAGATTATGGCGCGACTACAGCATATGGTACCCAAATTTTCCCGAAAATTTCCCAAAATTGAGGTTTTGATCAAATGCTGACTTAACGTTAAGGCTCATTAACAGTCACTACTCCAGATGATCAATGTTTTGCGCAGATATCAGTAGCTACTCCAAAATCTTCATCCTTTTGTGATGGTATCATCAACTCTATACTTTGAAGCTCTAGACGGTGTCTCCGAATAGCCCAAATTAGACGTTAAAATCTCGAAAAAAATTGTAATCACCAAATTTTTTCCGGACACTCGTCTCGTCAATACGATAAAAAAAGCCTTTTTTCACCACTTCGTACAAGCTGGACTTTGTACGATTGGGGCTTCGTACGAGTGACAAAGTGTCACTCGTACGAGCGAGAGTCTCATCGTACGGACGAAACTGATTACGTCTTTTCGATCTAGAATCTTCATTTCTTCGAATTTCGACATGATTTTTGCACAGATCTGGTCGAAAATCAGTTTCTAACAATCCTATAGTTTCAATTTTACATTAAGTCCGTGGATTGTCCAATTATTTGATGTTTTACATCTAAAACTCCTCATACGTCCAAAATTCATGAGCGTAGGTGATTCATCAACTGTTAGATTAAATGAATCAGTACCGTAGCTCTGATACCAGTTGTGGTCCCATGGGCGGCGGGGTTCTAGACGAAGGTTTTGGGGATAGTATAGATTCGGCAGAACGAAATAGACATATAGGCATCGAAAGCTTTGTATTTCATTCGTTCATACCAAAAGAGTATGCATCTTGACTAGCTGACCAAGTTCCTGGAGAGAATCCGCCAGTTTCTCTTGTAAGGGAACTTCCAAAACTTACAAACAACTAACACACAACACCTATTTATAGACATGACAGCTCGTGCGAAGCGAGCCTGTTGTCACTCGTACGAAGGGTCATTCATACGAGTGAGATGTTATCACTCATACAAGTAACGGAGTCACTCGTACGAACCACATTGTCACTCGTACGAGGCATATGTCACTCGTACGAGCCAGTACTCGTTCGCACTTGGGTCGTGTGTTGGTATCTAATCTATACAATATTCAATACACACTCTTTCTAGCCTATTCGCACAGCGACGACCAAAACGTGCATCAAAAATTTCCCCCTTGGACGTCACTGTCTAAGCTTGAACTTGTACATGGAATCTGATTGCTGTGTTTGAATATTCGGCAACTTCAATCGGGTATCTATTGACGTTGTAATTCCCCCTTGATTGAAGATCTGGGTTTCATTGTCTGTGTTAGGCAACATTACCCCTGAAATAATTTTCTCCAGAAATTAATCTTTAGGTCGTTGTTTGCACGATTCAAGACTACCCCTGATTTGCTTGATCTACAATTTTTCTTCAATAATCACCAACTTGAAATTACGCAATGCAGCTTCTCCATTTCGATGTAAACCATATTCGCATTTGGTTTAGCCACTCCCCGATCTCGTCCTCCGATCTTCAAAACCCAACCAAAATTGATAAAATTTCAAATACCACAAAACCAAAAATTTTCAAAAAAAAAATATCCCAAAAACTTCTCAATCACAAATCTTTTCGGAAACAAACTATCGGTAACACATCAATCTGGAAAAAATTCTTCGGCAAATGAAACACATTTTTCCTTTCTATCACAATACCCGATTATACTATCTCCCCGGGAAAAGGGCACTGAAACTACAAAACATCCTTGTTTCCCGGGCGATTTCCAGAAAACACTTCATTTTTCCTTTCAAGTTTAAAGAAGGCAGTCTATTCTTCCCATTTTGAAAACGGGGATCAGGTATTGCCCTTGACACAATCTGAAACATATCTAAAGTTTTGAACATTCTTGATCACACATTCAAATTTAGTGTAATTTTTTGAATAACTTTAAACTTACCATCTTAATGAATCTTCGATCCTCTTTTTCACAGATAACGCATCAAACCACCCGGATATTGTTGCAGCGTCACGAAATTAAAAAATGCCGGAATTTTTAAAATACGTAAAATTTTTTTCCCCCCCCATTTTTGCAAATTCTGACGTCTTGATTCTTTGGGGAATGAAGATTATGGCGGACTGCAGCATATGGTACCCAAATTTCACAGAAAATTTCCCAAAATTGCTGT
Source organism: Scalesia atractyloides (assembly GCA_947069175.1). Lineage (NCBI taxonomy): Eukaryota > Viridiplantae > Streptophyta > Magnoliopsida > Asterales > Asteraceae > Scalesia > Scalesia atractyloides. The sequence goes on from CAMTDV010000023.1 coordinate 64,476,045, forward strand.
TTTGATCAAATGTTACTTAACGTAAGGGTCATTAATAACTAACCCAAAGATCAACGTTTTCACAGATATCATGACTACTCCAAAAACTTTTATCCCTTTGTGATCGATCATCAAATCTTTACTTTGAAGCTCTAACGGTGTTTCCAAAAGCCCAAATTTAACTTTTAAAAACTTGAAAAAAATTGTAAACACCAAAATTTTTTCTGGGCAC
>CAMTDV010000023.1:64476355-64488415 GCA_947069175.1 Scalesia atractyloides
ATTTCGTGACCTAACCCCATACAGACTATGAGATCCGACTCGATAAACAACCTATAAATTCTGCAGAATTTATGCAGCTTCAGCTGCTGCACTAAATGACCACTTAAAAATAGCAAACGACCTCAGAAAAATATGAATCCGGCGCCATTTGAAGTGTTTTTCACACGTTTTAGACTTCAGAAAATAAACTTTTCGATAAATAATGATCAGGTTACAGCCAACTGAAGTTGGCTGTATATGTCACTCAGCTTACTGTTTTCGACTTTATCGCATTAGAACATGTTTAAACGGCCATGACGCTTAGGTGTATCGATTAACAACAGGTTAATTTGTCAAATATCATCATATATATCAATATTCATGCAAACCCTAAATATATGTCATGATCTTTATCGATAAAACGTAGCCTAGGATTTTAATATTCATCATATCATCACAACCGCAAAGATTCGCATATTCATCCAAACTAATCACACACCGCAACACTTTTTCATAATAATAATCATACAAGCACATAATCATGATCAAGATTATACAAAACCTAGTGTGAATCGCAATACAATTAAACCCTAACCTTGAAACGATGATGATTAGCGAACCGGGACAAGCTTGGAATCGATCCAGGAGTGTAGTTTGCGCTACCGAGAGAGAGGGGGAGGGGGGCTGCCGTCGACCTCACTAGGGTATTAGGGTTTTGTGTTTTTTTTATCACAACATGCAAGTATACATAATATAAGAGGGGGGTCGCGATAGGGGGGCGGTTTGGGTTAGTGCCTTGGGCCGCAAGTTTGGGTTATTTCCTTGGGCCGCAAGGAGGTGTGGGTCGCAAGGGGGTGTGGGGGCGGGTTGGGTTTGCTTGGTCGCGAAGTCGAAACGTTTCACAGGCTTGGTTCGGTTTATAAATAGAAGTTACTAAAATATTATTCGCGACACGGAGTTTATAAAATATTAAATCACGTATTTGGAGTGAGACGCAATAGATTCACAAATGTCTAATAACACATAGCACGTAATTCAGATACAACCCGTCTAACAACACATAGCACGTAATTCACCCTATAGATTCACAAAGTTAGCGTAGTAATTGCGAGCGTATAATTTAATTCTCTGAATTAAATCAGCGTAGGAGTGAATAACCATAAAGTAGCGCGTTTAAGATACCTGAAAAGCCGGGATGTCACAAGACACCACTTCGTTAAATCCAGGTGGATCCACACTCAGATGCTTGAAAGATTCTTGCAGCTCTGCAGCATCTTCATCATCCTCAGTTAAGATAGGCATCGGTGGGGGTTCAGAACTTGTGCATGTACCTACATGTATATCAAAAGAGACATCAACAGATTTAAATAGAGAGGAATAATCATAGAGCCAGTCAGGACCAATTCGTGCATCCTTGGGATTCTCCTCCAGCCAACCCACATTGTAGGTTTCAACTACCATTTTCTTGATCTTGTTATAGACACGATAGGAAGTGTTCTTAGAGTAGCCGACGAAGATGCATGGATCTCCACGTGATTCAAATTTTCCCTTAGCATCCACGAGTAGAAGAACACAAGGGCATCCGAACTTGCAGAAATGCTTAACTGAAGGTTTGTGACCTTCAACAACTTCATACAGTGTTTTCATGTGCCTTTTGTTGATCAGGGCATGATTCTGAATGTAACAAGCGGTATTGACTACTTCTGCCAAGGAAAAAAGAGGTAAATCTGATTCGACCAACATAGTACGTGCAACTTCAATGAGTGTACGGTTTCTGCGTTCTGCAACCCCATTCTATTGAGTAGTTCTGGATGCACTAAACTGTCGGTCAATACCCTTGGAGGAGCAGAAAGAATTCAAGGTGGCATTCTTAAACTCTATTCCATTATCACATCGAATAGCCTTCACAGTGGTGTCTGCCTAGTTTTCCATTAAGGAAATAAACTGTTTGACTAATTCAGCGGATTCACTCTTTTGTGCCAAAAAGAATACCAAGTAAAACTGGAGTAGTCATCAATGATAACCAGACAGTATGCCTTCTCGCCAATGCTCAGAATATATGTCAGACCAAAAAGATCCATATGAAGCAATTCCAAGACTGTTGATGTGGAGGGTGCGGGTTTCGACTTGTGTGGCCTTCGATGTTTTTTCCCATGAGCACATGATTCACACTTTTCAATTTGCATAAAATCCCGAATACGCAGATCTCTGACTAAACCACTTTTTGCAAGTCTGTTGAGATTCTTCATGTGGCTGTGCCACAACATTGCATCATGCTTAGCGGTTGACGAGAACAAACAGGTAAGTTTGTCTGTGGGGGCCTTGTTCATGTCGATGACGTAAGCGTTTCCTTTGCATTCAGCTTTGAGAAGAATCCATTCATCAGGAATAATGAGGTCTGGTTTCAAGACATAGCACCTTTCTTCATAAAGAGCACATCTAAATGATTATCAAAGAGCTAAGACACACTAAAGAGACTGTGCTTCAACTCTGGGACATAGTTCACATTCTTGAAACTAAGAGCTCCATTGCACATCGTTCCTCTCATAGTTATCTTTCCTGTTTCACCACCTGTGAAGGAGACGAACCTGCCATCTAAAAACTAAATGTCATTCAATTGTGAGATGTCTCCTGTCATGTGCTGGAACAGCCACTGTCGACATACCAAAGTCTGACGAGAGTCCTCCAAAGTTGTTCCTACACATTTCAACAGGGTTAGTAGAAGCTGCAACCCAGGCCATTGACGATATGCGTGTTACATTTGCATCAACATAAGTAACCTCACGAAAAATTAAATTAGTTGAGGATGAGGTCGATGATGTTTTTGATTTGTCCGATTTTGGGACAGAAGACTGGGTCTTTGTCAAGATCTTAGGCCTCCAGGCTAGCGAGTCAGACTTCTGCACAACTTTCAGAGTACTAGAAGGATTCAGAGAACCTAAAGGTCTTAGAGATTTGTCATTTTATCTCTTGGCCATGTTCTAGTCTTTATCAGAGGGCTTAGCCGTAGCAAATCGAGCCTTATGTAGTGATTAGGCATAGCTCTCTGATTTCTTGAGAATAGGGCGTTGAAAGGCATAAATGCATTTTGACAATTTCGTGCAATATGCCCGAGAAATCCGCAGTTGAAACAGGTCTGCCTCTTCTGGAAGAAAACAATCCGTTCAGCCTGGGAAATTCTAGGCAACTTGTCTGTCAGTTTCTTGCTTGCTGGTACTGACAGCTGGTGCAAGGTCTTAGTCTTGGTTGTAACCTGCTAACAACCATCAGCACACTTGTAAGTTTTATAATTTGAATTAGATAATTTGGAGTTGGTAGACTTAGGCAAAATTTTAACTGATTCCTGTTCAGCTTGTGACTTAATAGATTCAGTTTGGGGCTGCTGAGTCAATTTCTCAGAATGAGGAACTAAATCAGCAGTCGCCTTTTCAGTAGACTAAGGCGCCTGTTTGGTTTTCTTCTTTTTGGATCTACGTGTTCTCCGTTTCTTTTCATTAGATTTCAAACCATTTTGCTTGGCGGATTCTTCAGAGGAGACGGGTGATTCAGCAGGGACATCATTTTCTGAACTGCTAGAAGATGAGCTTTGATCATTAGTAGCAAGAGGAATCTCTATATTTTGAACAGTTTGAGATTCCGATTAAGACTCGGTATCAAAATTTTTATCTAAATCAACAAAGGGAGATTGTTCATTTTCTGTAATTTCATAATCAGGTCATCGATCTTCGTTTGAAGAATCTGATTCGCCTGATTCTTCTAGTGCTATGCTAGCTTCACTCATCACAGAGTCAGTTGGTTGGTTGATTTCCTCATTGTCAACTCTAGGAATAGTATCAACAGACGGGACTTCAGTAGAAGAACTTCCAGTCTCTTCAGTAGGAACTTAGAAAACCGAATCATCTGTCGATGATGTACCTGTAGCAAAAGTTATGTTTTCATCACAAGAATTATCACATGCATTATAAGGATTCATAAAATCAGCATTATATGAAAAACCAGAATTCATAACGTCTAAGTTATTAACACAACCAACGTTGTCTGAGAATTTAGATTTTTCAGCAAGAAAAAGATTCAAAATGTCAAAAGCAGGTTTATAATAATCATAATCATCAGTTGAATCGTCCATATTTGAATTCAGACATTCTTCTTTATCACCATCTGTATTATCCTCAATTAATATTTCTTCTGCACATGAAGTAGAAGCATTAGTACCGTTCACTAGGTCAGTTTCAGGAGATTTTTGTGTGTTGATTCTTTAAGTGGTGTCGCTGCCTCTTCTTTAGGCGTCATTTTCTCCAAACCATCTGAACTACAAGAGGGATTGTTACCAGATTTTTGCGAAAATGATGTGGAAGTACAAAAAGAAAACCATCAGTTGGCTTAGAAAACTTTGGGTAATAGGGCTTCCACGGTTTTGAAAGATAATATGAGGGTTTACCATAGATCATATTTTCTTCATTTTCTACTTCTGCCGCAGAATCAAGCATTCATGTGTACTTACGATTATATGGTGGAGGAGCCCTATTATACCCAAGGCCTTTTGTATAGTTTTTCTGATATTCAAGCTACAGATCACACAAGTCCTTGACCAGCTTGCTGGAAGATTCAATTTTTTTAATATTTATTTCATTTTCTTAAAACTTTCCTGTAAAGGAAATTCGCTTGGCTAAGGCTGCTTGAAGTTCTACGTCCTTTTCAGCTAATTTTAGCTTATAGTCGTATACCCAACATTGCTGTTGGTTCAAGTCAAGCTTTATCTGAGCTATGTCTTGTTTCTATGCTTCGACCTTTTCCATAAGAAGCCTGTTCTTATGTTTAAGGGCGATGTTCTGCGATGCAGCTTGTTGATATTTAGCTACAAGAGTTGAATCATGGGCGCGCATTTGTGATAATTTAAAACGACAACTATCTGAATAGAGAATGCGATTTACAGTTTCTGAAAGATCAGGTGTCTCAGTTGTCTGCGCCATCATGCAATGATTGCTGTTCTTGGAAAGATTCAGCGTCTCCATCTGAGCTGCAACATCTTCCCAGTTGAACCCTTGTGCTGCTGTGCCACCAAGGCTGTTGATTTCTCACTAGAGCTACTCGAGGGACTTGAAGAAGACTTTGAAGGAGAGACGGGCACGAGCTTTCTGTCACTGTTATGAATATCTGCCACTCTGGATGAGACATATCCAGATGGTTTCTTCTTGCATTCCCGTGCGAAGTGTCCTGGCTCATGACATCTATAACACCTGAGCTTATCCTTCGTTACCCAGTCTTTAGATTCGACAATGGTTCCTTTCCATACTTCTTCGGAAATTTGTTGACATGGAAAGCAACAATGTCAAGATTCCAGGACACATCAATCTCGTCCAAATGCTCCTCCATGGTCAGATCTACTTCAGTTGGAAGAACAGATGGAGGGGTCAAGTCACCTGCTAAAAACGCATTTAAACTGTTAATAATATAAGCATCTATGGCCAATTTCTCCTCATTCTCTTTTCTGAGAAAAGCAAAATTTGACACAGCTGGAGTAAGTACTTGTGTGGGAACAACATATTGAGGAATGCTGCCTTGTTGAACTATAGTAGGAACGGCAGGACTATAAACCATGTTAGGATACTGGGCATGATATTGTGTCTGAACTTGTGCCGCGGAGATCATAGTAGGAGTCTGAGATTGAAGACCATAAACATACTGAGTCTTCTATGTAGAGGTGACAGGACTGTACACTAAGTTAGAGCTACCCGGTATGTGTGAGCTTCCTTGCAGAGGCCTGTAGACAAGATTTTGAAACATTAGAGCCCCATTCTGCCCTGTAATACCAGCTGCCATCAGCTGCCATCAGACTGTTTATTTCCGTAACAGGGACATCGTTCAGATTTGTCGTAAAGACTGTTTATTTCTTGATTGCCCACATCAGCATCCCAGCTCTGGGGTAAAGAGTTCAGTAACTGTCGATTCATAGCACTGTTCGTGAGAGAGATTTCAGCTGAAATCATCTGAGAGATAAGCTTCACATATCTTCGAATTTGATTCTTAATGGTTTCTCCATATATGTGGTTAAATGAGCTGAACTGTTGATTCAGCTTATTAACCCGACTTGCTTTCATATCAGCGTTTCCCTCATAGAGATTCTGTAATTCGCTCCACACCTCCTTAGCCGTCTTGCAATTTCTGACAGCTATGAAAATGTTGGGTCTGAGTGCCCTTGTCAGAACAGCCTAGGCTTTCTCATCCTCTTCGATTATCTTTACACCTAATGGAGTCCACAAATGACTAGGTTAGGGGATCTTTGTGTCCAGATTTCAGCAGTTCTATAAACTATGGTTCGAGGACCATTCATGATACATCTCCACACCCCTGGTTCTTTCACCTTGCAGTATTGCTCAAACCTAAACTTCCATTCATAATATTCATCACCATATAGCAGACGGGCACCTTTGTAGAAGTGCCAATGACTTGGTCTAGCTCTTGATGAAGAGCCAACGTCTGCGATTGCAAAGCTGCCAGAGTGGCATTTGTCAGATTCTGAACTGTCACGTAACTGTTCATTTTTGTTTCGTTTTTAAATTTTACCAAGTAAAATTAAAATAAATTTTAAATTATGATTATGAACAGTGGTCCGAAGTAAGTCTGTAAGGAGGCCGAGATGAGAATCCGAAACAGTGATTCGGAATACTATTAGAGACAAAACAATAATAACTCGGATGAATCCGAAATGCTTCCTTAGTCCGAGGTGAAAAATCAACCCCGAATGGAGATGACATCCGAAATAGGTGATGATCCGAATTGCACGATATCCGAGATGAATGCCAATCCGAGATGAGATAATCCAAAATAGAGAAATAGATCCGGAATGAAAGCCTTATCAGGAATGATAGTATGATCCGAAATAAGAATCCTTATCCAGAATCAACAGTATTCCGAAATTATTGCAACAGATAAACACAGGTTAATTCAAACAGTGATCCTTATCCGGAATGCGAGTAATCCGGATAAGGTTGTAGAGAAAGCCGATGAAAAGTTATCCGGAATCAACATTGAGTAATCCGGATAAGGTTGTAGATGGATGATCTTCTTCGTGTTCTTCATGATCTTCAACAATTTTGAATCCGAAATGCTTGAATCTTCTTCGGTTTTCTTAGAGAAGTAGCAGTCCTAGATGAACACAACAACAATCTTCAATATATCTTCAACAGTGAAAATCCGAGATAACGAACAACAACCAGTCTTCGAGATCTGAAGTGTTCTTCAATCCGAGACATCGAGAGTCTGTATCGAACAGCAGGCTCTAATACCAATTGTAAGTCCCGATTCGGATCTAAACACGATATCACAACCACTACTCAATTTCGAAAAAAAGATTAGATTTAACAGAACAAGAACGATCTTCGATTAAACAACTTGCATACACCAAATGGTGTTTATACAAGATTTTAGAATAACAAACTGACTAGCCACCCAAATACTAACCCTAACATATGTATTTATACTAATTGATTAACCCACTAAGTACAACCCTAGGCCCATAAGGCTCTAGGAAGGCCATTCTCCCAAACTTTATCCCAACATGCAACACTAATGTGTAAACCTTTTAGCTAGGGGCCCAACAGCCATTTTGCACAACAATGTTCTCAAAGAAATCCAAAACCTGTTTAGAGCATGAGAAGATCTACAGAAGATGTGAAACCTGTACCAAAGCAAATCCTAAAAAGAAATAATGAATCTGACAAAGTTGTGAAATCAACAGTTCAAAATAATTCAGAATTTAAAAATGGTGAAACTTCAACCAAGAATAGTCCAAAGGATTGAAAATATTATACCAAAAAGGCATTTTTGAAAACACAAACTTGGGTAGCTAAAAGCAGCATAGTGTTTTGTAACCAAAGCAACTGAGAAAGAATCAATCCTTTGGCATAGAAAGATGGGGCATATTCACTTGAGAATGATAACTACCTTGTACACAAAAACCTAGTGGAGGGTGTCAATCTCAAAAGTTTTCATCTAGACGACAATTGTCTTAGCTGCAAAAAGGGGAAGCAGAATAAGAAATCACACCAGAGGAAACTTCTGAATTCCATCTAGTTACCACTGGAGAGGCTTCATATGGATCTTTTTGGGCCACTAAAGGTCAAAATTATTTCTGGATATCTTTATCGCCTAGTTGTGACAGACAACTATTCAAGATTCTCATGGGTCATGTTTCAGGCCATCAAAGATAAAACATTTGAAGATCTTATGGTTCTCTTCAGAAAGCTAGAGAACCTGCACCATCTTCCAACCAGAAGGATAAGAAGTGATAACGGTACCGAGTTCAAGAATAATCGTATGCTTGAATTCTGTAACGACATAGGGATTCTTCACGAATTCAACGCCCCCTATACTCCACGACAAAATGGAGTAGCTAAAAGGAAAAACCAAACTCTCATTGAAACAACACGCCCAATGTTCCCCGATTCTAAGTTACCCATTAGTTTTTGGAGTGAAGCTGTTGCCTCTACTTGCTACACATTAAACAGGGTTTTGATCGTCAAGGCTTACAAGAAGACATGTTTTGAACTGTTTAATCAACAAAATCCGAATCTAGAGTTTTTGGAGCCATTTGGGTCTCCGTGTACGGTCATCGATTCGAACGGAAAATTTGGTGCTAAATCTTTGGAAGGATTTTTCTTAGGTTACGCCAGTCCGTTTAGAAGAGTATATATGCCAAGCTTCAATCAAGTGATCCTTGCTCAACATGTCAATTGTTGGAATACACAATGCCTACTTACAAGCCTGGTGAACCCTGGATGTTCAATTATGAGAGCTTATGGAATTCATTCGCCTACTAGAAGTACCTAACGAAGAAGTGTTATTATATCAACAACATCAAGTAGCAAATCAAGAACAAGTTCCGAGACCAATAGTGGTTACTCAACCACCTGTTGGCACAAATGTTTCTGGTGAAGGTCCGTGTACGACTCATTCTAAACCTGTCGTCGAACTAGTGGTAAATACCACTGAGCCCACTTTCAACTACATGGATGATTCTGATTCTGACGCTGAGCCAACGTATGATGGTGGTGAATCTAATTCCGATGAAGGATATGAGCAGATAACAAGTCTACGAAATCAATCTGCAAGTCCCAAAAATCAGATGAAGCATCAACAAGTAATATGGTTGCTGAACAGAACATCACAAATTTGGAAAGTGAAGTGGACGTTCCTAATGAAGTAATGCCAATGAATTTGTCCTACCATCCATCAAAGAATATTATCAGAGAAGTACAAGCTGGAGTGAAAACGCGCAACCAGATCAATAAGGATCTTAGTTGTTTTTATACCAAGATTGCACCAGTTCAAGAAATGTGCTTACATCATTGTTCTGTTTCGCAAATTGAGCCAAAATCGAACAAAGACGCGCTTGCCGATTAAAGCTGGGTATACGAAATGCAAGAGGAGCTGCAGCAATTTGAGAGGCTTGGTGTATGGAAGCTTGTTGACCTACTGGCTAATCAGAAAGCTATCGCTACAAAATGGGTTTTCAAGTGCAAAAGAGATGATCAAGGGGTAGTTATGCACAACAAAGCTCGACTCATTGTCAAAGGATTTCATCAGCAGGAAGGCATTGATTATATTAAGGTTGATGCTCCGATCGCTCGACTCGAAGCCATTTGCTTTTTCCTGGCATTTGTGTCATGGAAAGGTTTCAAAGTATACCAGCTAGATGTCAAGTTTGCTTTTCTTTACGGAAATGTGAAGGAGTTAGTGTATGTTGGACAACCACCGGGGTTCGTCGATCCAGTACATAAGGACAAGGTTTATCTACTATATCAAGCATTATACGGGTTACATCGGGCCTCGAGAGCCTGATATGAGGCACTCTCTCAGTACCTGTTGAGCAACGGCTTTATTAGACGCACTGTTTATTGCACACTCTTCACAAAGGAAGTAAACAAACACTTGCTGACTGCACACTCTTCAACAAACGACGTGTTATGCAAAGATTTTAAAGCAGTTATGAAGAAGAATTTCGAAATGAGCTCAATAGGAGAGATGAAGTTCTTTCTGGGACTTCAAGTTATCAGTTGCCTGATGGTATCTTTATCCGCCAGACAAAGTACATCCACGATATCTTGGATCAATTCGAAATGTCTGGAACGTCACCGTTATCTACCCATTGGAAATCAATTATGGCATTTGCATAGATGAACACGGATTCAAGATAGATGAAACCTTATACAGATCTATGATTAGATCATTAATGTATCTCATAGCATCTTGTAGGTCCACCTGCGGATGGTGTTAAACCAGTTCCTTGTTCATATGACACACACAAGTGCGGAATCTAAGTGTGCATGCAACCAAAGCAAAGTAAAGAACATGGGGTAACCAAAGACTCACTATCTTGATTAATGATTGAGAACAAATACAAAAATATACACACAATGCTCGTATTACTCAAACAAACTTGTTGTGTTCTTGTGCCTTCGTCTACAGAGATAACCAACTCAAAGGGTAACAAGCTCTCTGGTCTGACCAACTCTCACACGCGAGTCAACTAGTTCTCTTGTAACCAGTTCTCTTGTAACCAGTTCTCTGAGAGGTACATGTATGCTTATATAGTGTCCGTCTAGATTCATACGAAACACAAATCCAGATATATGGAACACACTATTTCACACGAGTCACAACTCCAGGATTTTGGTACGAGTCAACTGTTTCGTACGAAATGCTTATTTCGTACGAAACAAGTAACAAACTTATTACTCATATTATTTCGTACGAATCATGAGATTCGTACCAATTCTTTCACTCGCACAGAATCCATTTTTTCTGGAGAACATGTTTAGACATGTCGTTTACAAGACATATCAGTACGCACACATGCAATTGATACACAGACAAGCTAAGATGTCATACTAGATCAAGATAGAAAGACATCTCGATCTATTCGACACGACCAAACCTATACAGACACTTGAGCAAAGACCGTACATTTACAACTGTAATTAAGAACAAGCGACAGACACAAAACTGTATCAACAAACTCCCCCTTGTGTGTTGCTTGGTCTTCGGTCTTCGGTCTTTGGTCTTCAGACTTTGGTCTTCACATAGAATGGTTTGGAGTATCAACAAACTCCCCCTGAAGATCTGCTATTCATTGATAAATCTGCTATCTAATGATTAGAGCATCTGGTCATCGAACTTCTAAGAAACTTTAAATCTTTCTTGTTTCCTCTTCTGACTTGTCAGATTTATCCGTTGCTGGTCTTTGTTTATGTTTTTTGTATCAATCTGTACTCAGTATACAAATATAATTAGAACACAACTTTCGCAGGGGATACACACGAAAGACTTATCATAAAATCTTCGTATGATTGTATTCCCTGAACGAGATACACACACTCGTATGAATTCCAGCAGCAGATTTGAGAAAAACAAGTGATCAAGTCAATTAAATGACTAGGTTCATTCGTATGAGATACACACACTCAAACGAATTTCAGATTTTGGATTTCTTTTGATGAGTTACTTGTTGCAAGATATTACTCTATGATGTTACGATATCAAACAAAAGGTTTTATGGCGTATCTTGGTAGAAAACTTTCGAGTATCAACTTTGGCTAACTTTCAAAAAGTAATTACGTAAGCAACTAAGTAAACTAGACATAAAATCAAAATATACAGATAAACTATATATCTATTGAACAATCTTTTAGGAGTTTCAAGGTAAAAGAATCACACCAACATTTTAATCTTTGTCAAAGACGATATTAGGTTTTCAAAATTAAACAGATAAGTATTTAACTGTGATTATCAGTATTGTTGTCCACGTAAGCTCAGACTTATCAGATGTAATCATGATTAGGAGATATGATTAAGTTATGGATTTATGCTTACTAGCCGGTGTTCAACCACATCACGACACATTCCCGTATCAACATATGCACGAGAGAAAATCTTACCGGTGAGTATACTGCTTTATCATCTGTTTTGACGCATATGAATGATGTGAGATACTCACTTACTTTTGATTGAAAACAAGCCCTTTGTGATTTAATCACTTATTGATGAGGACCTTGATTTTCATATGTATGCAGGGCACAGGAG